>VZRL01000553.1:0-44171 GCA_013397895.1 Origma solitaria
TCCTACTGCCTCTTCTCCCCAGCCTGCCCTGCACAGGAGACTGTGGCTGAATGCCCAGTCTGTTTTAGTCACCTGAATCTGGCATGGGTGTTGAAGTTGGTGTCTCTTCTGATGGTGTTGTGCTGGTAGGCCCTGGTGTTGGAGTAACGCCTATGAACAAAACAACAGTACAAGGAAATGAATCCTCCCTGACCAGCTCTGGGTCAAGACCACAACTATATTGACTGCCAGAAGCATAGCATTTTTCAAGATGCCCTTTCCCAAGCCAATGTTTGTACCTGTGCATTGTCCCTTTACAATGGACAGATCATCCAAAGCTACGTCGCTCCGGAGATCTTCACCAATCATGCCCTCCAGGACAATCTAAGGGAAGGGACAGATCCTTTCATTAGCTCCAGCCACATGAATGAGTTTCCATCAGAAAGCACAGTTCATCTCAGGTGGCAGTGGGAGCCTGTGTCCTGACCTGCATATTTCCTCTGCTGTGCACCGTGACCTCTCCTAAGTTCCATCTGTCCCCTTTGTTTCCAGCATCTTTCCATTCCAGTGTTGATGTCTCATTGTGAACTACATACACACGCAGAGCCATTGCTTCAGCTGTTCCATACATGTGATACCAGAAGCGGAAGCAGTGAAATCCTTCTGAACTGCACACTGGACTGACCAAGCGGGCTACTTCACTTGGGCGTTGCTTACTTCCTTGCAGGTAGATATAATAGCCCTCTGGAAACAGCAGAATGTCAATTTTTCACATTAATGGGCTAGGATAAGACAAAGTCACTTCATTTACAGAGTGTTTACAGTACAGCATTACTTCACCCAGCACCTGCATTAATCTTTCAATTCCCAAATGGATTTCCAGGAGATTACACTTGTACTTAAGGAATGGAACACCTCCCAAAGGAAAGGTCAGTTGCCCCAGTGATCCACTGTCAGCATTGATATACCTTTGCTGAAACCTCCTTACAGGAACTTATGATAAGAGGTCACATGCTCACCAACGTTCTGCACTGGTCACCCACCCATAACATATTCCTGACTAGTGCAGAAATCGCCGGATTAAGCCTAGAAACATGTGGCCCGGATTTGCTGTTAAAAGAGGCTCCTTGCATTCTTCCAAGAGAAGCACAGCCCAATACTGTTTGCTGTTCTCACCTCCAGTCGTGTGGTCATGAGAAGGGCCAGTACTGGGTGTGGGTGTTGGTCCCTTGTGCCTTATCCAGTCAAAGTCATCATTGGTTTCCTGTTTCCACTCACAGAAGTCAGCCTCAAATGTACAGGACATATTGCAGGCTGTTGGTGCAGCTATATATGGTGTAGAAAGAAAAACAGAATTTCCACAATAATGTTTGAAATCTTGTCTCTGTTCGGACAATGCCCTTCTAGGTCTAATGAATCCATATTCATGAAAAATTTGAAGACGCTACAATGGAATGAGTAGAAGTGACCAGTACTGAAAATTGACTATAAAATATGAAATTTTAAATGTCTGAGAATGTGTGTTATTTTACATGTTCCTTCCTCATTTTGTCATCATAATACACTAAGATCCTTTATTTTTACACTGTGCCACAGCTGTAATCCTTCATCATTGAAAATTGCTCAAAGCTGTCCTATTTGGCAAAGTAGTATTCAGCTGGCTCTCAAAGTCTTTTATAAGTGGAAATCTAGACTTTATAATGAGAATGGTCTGACATTGCTTTTTCGTGCTCATAAAGTGGGATGAGAAGTACAGTCTTGGAATTGGAAAGAGGTTACACAATGCCTTTTCACGTAATAGCCTCATTCTTAGGCTGCTGTTTTTGCTGGCTTTGATAATTACTTCTGGTAGTTCTAGAAAAACAATTTAAAGATACAAGGATGATTTTTTTTTACGAGGATGGTGAAACCTGGAAAACATTCAGTGTCAGGTTAGATGGTGAATAACCGGATCTAGTAGTACATCTCTGCTTGTTGCAGGGGAATTGGACTAGATGACCTTTGAAGGTCCCTTCCAATCCAAACTGTCCTATGATTCTGTGAATGTCATGCCTCTAGCCTTACATCTGTGTTAACTGCTCTACCTAGACAATAAGGACCTAAGGCTGAATGGACCTCAAGCTGCAGGATTCTTCTTTATTGATTTTAAAGCCTGGGTTTATATACTTAGGTATTTATTTTGCATGCTTGGTGAAAACGTGGAGCTGTAGACAGGTTGGGTAAATTATATGTTAACACTTCTCAAAATGATAAAATACTTTCTTAAAGCCAATCATTAGACAGGTGCTCAATTGTCCCTTGCTAAGCCCTTAGCTGACAGTGCATGGTGCCCCTCAAAATTCAATTCTGAACAACACTCTTGGATCAAATATGTTGAGATATCACATTCTAAAGTGAATACTGGAAGCCCAGTACAAGCTTAATTAGAAGCCAGATTTACAGAGATAATAAGCACTTGAAAGCTTCCTGTGTTTCGTTGAATCCCCATATCTGAAATTCTGATCGGTTCTTTAGTCACTTGAATTTATATTTGTAGCATCAGCATATAATTGCATAGTTATTTGCTAAATGACCTAATGACTTACCACAGATAGTATCTTCCCTCCATTCACCCAGATTTACACCTTCAAGTTCACAGGCACCAGCATATGCTTCTAAAATCTTGCAGTACTGATCAGAATCCCCCTCTGTGGCACACAGATCATAGACACAGCTCTCAAAGTACTGCTGTGGGGGAATATGCCAATGGCACATCTCAAAAGGTCCACCATTTTTCAAGATAATCTTGCAGAGTTCTTCATATTCTTTCTCTTTTTCTGTGTCACATGCAGGTGGTACAACTGAAACTTGATTGCACCTGCATGAAAAATGAACAGCAGAGTGGTTACATAATAAATTCTTGTGGTTTGTTTTATCCTGCAAGGCATACCCCAACTGTAATGGAATGTTATGCCAAATTATGTAGATATGCTATGTGTAGACATCTTTAGTGTGTCAAACTCAAAAGTGAGAACCATTGCAATTTAACTCAAAATTCCCCATTAAAAATATAACTGTGATTGTGACTGTCTATTCATAGAATGAAGTTCAGAAGAAACCAACAAACCAGTTATCCAACACAAGAAAGGAAATTTCAATTCATTATTGCATTATTGTAAGAGCAGTCATTTGTATGTGAAAGCATTAATAGACAGATAAATACCCCATGGCTATGTTAATCAGTGTATCTTAGGAGCTGAATCTGAGAGATAGATTTAGACTTCTGATAGGTGGAAGGAAGAATATGAAGGTGATATTCTAGAATAAGGAAGTAAGGAAAAATTCAAGTTATATGCATAAAAAGGATGCCAATCTCAAATAAAATCTATAAAGCTCATGAGGAAAAGCACTGAGGGTTGGTTTTAAAATTTCAGTGCTTTCTATTGAAAACTGGAGTTATCCAAAGGTGAAAACACTAGCAAACAAGTAATATCAAAAGAGGGCTACTATGAAATGTAAATAATGTATGTTAGACCTCTAACTAGATGATTCATGCTTCAGGTATTTTGCTGTTTCTTAAAGTATTATCCAATACTTACGTCCTGTTGTCGTCATTTACTATCCAGCTGTCACCAAATTTATTTGGATCCTGTTCTAGGACTTTATCTGGGTTCAAAAAGTCATCCAGTTGGTTGTCATTGAATGTCCCACAGAGACCACACAGCTGTCCTTTAAGACTTTCATCAACCAGAATGAAAAGCTCCTGGTCACCATCAAACTTAACCTGGATGCCTAGAGAGGTATCAACAACTACATAGTGTCCTTGTACGGATATTCTGGCTTCATGGTTCAAATCCACAGGAAGATGAACCTGAACTCCATTCACCTAAAGAAAACAAAACCCACAGAGTCAAGTCAACAAAGCTCCCAGGAACAAAGGGAAGGTCTGCGTTGCCAGCACTAGGGCTTTCTTCAGCAAGTCAGCTTTATTCTAATGAACAATGCAGATAACAGAAGCCTGAGTTTAAGCAGAGACTAAAGATGTACACTTATTTCACATGTTGAATAGTTCATTGTGGCACAAGTTTAGCTTTCTGCTGTCACAACTACACGCAAAGCAATATGTGGGATAGTTAGTTTAAAGCTAAGTCTTCGGGATTTATTTCAGGAAAATCTTTCTAGATTTTCTAGATTTTCATCTACATAGATGAAGCTGTTTTATCCTACAACCTCATTTAGAAAAGATATGAGTGGACAAAAAGAAGCTATGCTGATTTCTGCCTTTTTAGAAAAAAAAATTCTCTGACTTCTAGCATGTACTGTCTTGGAGGTGAAGGATTCAGAGAAGCCTCATTCAGTTCTTTTGGGCAGAAATGTGAAGTACATAGATGTGATGGATTGTTTGTGCTTAAAGTAGAACACTTACATAGGTCTCTTTGTTTTTCTTCAAAACAATGTGTAGATTTTTCAGTGTGACTGCAACTGAGTTCAAGGCTGTCCAGTTTGGGTTTCCTCTATGTTCATTTCTGGTTGTAACTGAGAACCTTTCAGAAGAATTTGTGCATCTCTCAACAACAGTATAATTGCAGTCTCCTTGGAAGTGGTACAGTCTCCCATCAAAGGTTATATAATGTGGATCCCCAAAAATGTGGCAGGTGCTGGGATTCAATGGATAACATCCCAGGAGTCCATTCTGCACCTTGCAAACTTTGCTTACTTCACATGTGTCAGAATTGCAAACTACAGTCCCATTTTCAGTACATACACAGTGGCCTACACAGCCTGGTTGCCAAAAAGATTCTCCTTTCTGTTAGAGACAAGAAAATAAAAGAAAATTAAAAGAGTTTATGGTAGTGTTGGGCTGTGAAATAAGCCCCCCATAAGAACTGTGTGCCAGAACAAACCTTATAATATTTGCCATTCTGGAGGCAGCCACAGTTGCTCATGGACACACACTGTCCTCCACTGAGGAGAAAGCCAGTGTTGCATTCACATCCTTCTACACAAGGGCTGCTACAGTTCTGCGATGCAAGAGGGTTAGTGCATGTTGCTGGACAAGAAGTGGTGCATGGATTGTAACGACTATTGGGAGGGCACGGAAGAGCTGAGAAATAACAAGAAGCACTGAATTAACAATCACAATCCACACGAAACCACTAAACCCACATGAAACCACTATTCAATAACATGATTGTTTTGAGCTTTGAGATTGTTTTGATTGTTTTAGTAGAAGTTGTGGGGGTTTTTTGAAGCCTGAAATTCCATTCCTATTTTAGTATCAGAAAGAAAATAGAAAACATTCTACAAAAGAAAAGTATGACTGTTTATCGCTATACCATGGATACTAAGCATCTCCAAATCCAAGTAAAAGCTATGCCTCTCTACACTAGATTTTGCACAGAGATGGTACATTTCCACAAGTATAGGAATTGCTAAAATCATAAGATGTTGTCTTAGATATAGTAAGCCTAATAAAGGCAAAATGTCAACTAAAACTCAGAGATGACTCTACAGTAACAGGGGCATACAGCGAGTGGTTCGACAAAGATCCTTGACAAAATGAACAAAATTATCCTCTGTTCTCTGGCAGAACACAATAATGGCATGAATTTTCAAGAATTTTATTTCTCAATTTTTTTTTTAATTATGCAAAGAATTTCTAATATCTAAGCTGTCAGTTATTGGCTAAAAACAGCCTCTTAGAACACAGTGGAGCTACTCAAAGGCTCATTGTCTATGGAAACTCACGGCAGAAGGTAGCATTCCTCCAGGGAAGCAGAGTCACACCAGCTGCCTGGCACGCATCAGCATAGGCCTCCAGAGCAGCACACAGGAACTCCTGGCCACCATTCAGGGCACACAGGTCGTACAAGCAGGTGTCAAAGTAGTCCTGGGGGTTGATCACGCCATGGCACCTGTCAAAAGAGCTAGGCCTGGTGGTCAGTATGCCACAGTACTGGTCGGACTGGTAGAGCTTCTCGTCTTCTGCACTGCAGGGTGGGGGGGGCTCGGGGACACCACAGGAGGGGTCACTGTCTGGGACCTGCCAACTCTCCCCCAGCTCATTGGAGTTTGCAGCTTGCTGCCCGTTGGGCATCATGTATTCGTCGTCCTTGCGGTTGTTGAAGTTCCCGCACATTCCACAGGTCAGGTTGAAGTAGGTGGTGGGCACCTTCACTTCCACTGAGTGGTCAGTGTCGTAGGACACTCTGAGGTTGAAGTCTGTCTCCAGGACGATGTAGCGACCACTCTTGCTCACCGTGATGGCCCCTCCCGCTGCACTCACGGGCAACGTCTGGCGCACGTTGTTCACCTACGGCACACACACCACAGTGGGCCCCGTGCCTGTCCCCACCTCCCTGGCTGCTCCTGCCCAGGGAAAGCAGCTGCCAGCCCAGGCATGGCAAACAGCTGCCTGAGATGGACCCATACCCCAACACCCCTGCGGCTCGCAGACCCATCCCTCTGTTCTGCATTGTGCTCAACTCAGCTCACCTTTCCCATTTGCCTCTTCCTCCCCCTGCCCTTCCTAAAGGGAAACAAAGTGACCCAGTGCCTTCAGGGGAAACCACCCCCACCTCAGACAATGGAAGCATCTTTTATGGGCCAGGCCCTGCCAGGAACAGCCAGCCCTGCCTTGCAGCCATGCCACGCTCGTGCCAGCCCCACTGCCTACCAGCACTTGGCTCTTCTCCTGCTTGAGGATGACAATGTGCTGTCCGTACACCTCAACCACGACTTCGCGCACGTAGGACACTCGGGTGTTGCCACGGTGCTCGTTCTTGGCCTCCACGTTGAAGTAGGGCAGGGAGGTGGTGTTGGAACACACTTTGGCCAGCGTGTAGGTGCAGTTGCCCATGAAGTTGTGCGTCACTTTGTCAAAGGTTTTGTAGTGGGGGTCACCGTGGACGTGGCAGATGCCGTAGGACTCTTCAAGGCACACAGGTTTCCCATTCTGCACCCCACAGTACTGGTCTGCAGGGCAGGAGGCATTGAAGCACTGGACTTTGCTTCCCCGTGCAGGACATGTGCACTTGGAGGAGCAGGTGTCATCCGTCCAGAACTCAGAGCCCACGGGGTAGTGCTGCCCGTTGTGCCAACAGCCACACTGCTGGCTGGGCACGCAGCGGTCATTGTAGAGCAGGAACCCGCTGTCACACACACAGCCCTCCACGCACGGCAGGCTGCAGTTGTAGGGAGCTATAGGGTCAACACAAGTGGCAGGGCAGGCTGCAGCACAGGGCTCGTAGTGACTGTTGGCTGGACAGGCCAATGCTGTGTAATAAAAGATATAGATATATATAAAGATATATGTTCATGTTTTTTAATTACTCAAGAACTGGGCTTGTTTAGTATCATATTCTGTTTTCTTTTGAAATGCTTGTGAACATATTTGAATTAGTAGCATTTTGATGCTTGCCTTTGTTGTCTTACCACCCTTGAATTTCTTTTGAGGTTTAGCCTCTCTAAAGCTTCACTCTGAGAGAGCATTTCCAATGAGGATGGATGGTCAGCACTCCCTACTCTCTTGTACGTATGGGAGTCTGTGCCACTGATAGTTTTTACATCACTCTCCTCCCTTTATCCCAGATCTCCTGGTCAGCTTGTCAGATGTGTTCCTCCTTCCTTGCTCTCTTTTCAGAGAGGAATTCAAAGGAAAGGTCTCCAATTCTATTTTAAGATGGACTAGGTGGTATTTCTTCCTTTCATTCAAAGCAGCTGAAGTATTTTCACTAGAATCTCCCCAAAGGAATGAAACTGAGCACTACAGATAACCCTGAACCCTTTAGCCTGATCAGTCAAGATTCTCAGTGTTACATGAATTCAAAAGAGGGTTGTAATGCTCTATCTTCTGGAAACCCTCATTTTACCCTCCTGACAAGTTGTAAATTCTAACAATGTTTGATACATACGGCAAAAGGTTGCATTTCTCCATGGTTCCAGCTGGACTCCTGCAGCTTGGCACACGTCTGCATAAGCCTGCAGGCTTTCACAGAGTGCTGCTTTGTTCAAATGAAGTTCACAGAGATCATACTGGCAATCTTCAAAATAACTCTGTGGATCGACTACTGAGTGGCAGTTCTGGAATGGACCATTTGGATCTGTGATCAGACCACAGTACGCATTGCTTTGGATCATGTGTTTTTCATCATCAGTGCAGTTTGGAGTATGGCCATCATCTGGCGAGCATCTAATTAGGAGAAAAAGAAAAAAGAGGTGGAAAAATTAATGGATTAACTTTGGATTCACTAGCATCTGAGGTGCTTTTCAACTCACATCTACCAAAATTACAGGTCTCTTCCCAGACTAAACAAGACATATTTCCAATCCCTATATTTCAAACTCTTGGGATAGAAATTCAGATTTTAATATGATCTCAACCTGATAATATTTGAAGGGCCTGGAAGAAACCCGGGTATGTGTTTTTGGCTTTCTGGTAAGTCAGGCTGTTTACATGGAAGGGGAATTAGAAAGTGAAAGCATTCAAAGTTAAACTCCTCCTATTATTAACAAACATATAGTGAAATTATAAATAACAAGTCAAGTATCTCAGAGGAGTTGAAACAATGTCTTCAAGTATTAGCATTCATATACTAAAATGATAACTGAAATCCTTGTGAACACATGCAGTGTTTTATTCAAATACTAAAATGTACATTGAAATGTACAAAAGGAATTTAGCCAAGTCAGTGCTAAAACTCACAGATCATCCTCCCTGTCTGGCCTGTGTTTGTACTTGACACAGACTTTCTTTGTGTTTGCTCAAAAAGCACCAGGGGACAAAAGAAGCCCCCATGGCCTTTCTCTCCTATCCGCAAGGCAAAGCAAATGAGAAAGGCAGTGTCTCTTATGGGAGCACTCTCTGCTTGCAACTGTGTACCCTGGGTTGCATCAGGGTGCCTAAAGAGACCACTTATGGAGACAATACAAAAGACATATGTTTTTCTGATTTAAGTGGCTGCTGTTCCTCAAAACCCCAATGTGTAAGTAACCCTAAAACTCAGGCCCAGAGGTGCCTCCAGGGCTATGTGACGTAAGGATACCGATGCTGTGTGTGCAGTGCCCAGCACCTGGCAGGATCCAGCCCTGAGCAATAGGGACAAAGCCCTTTGCCATGGTGAGGCCAAAGGGGTGGTACTGGCTGCCTGAGCCCAGCAAAAGCTTTTCCTGAGGAATCATTATGATGTGAGGGAACACAAAAACCCCACCACCACAGCTGGACTCCATTTGGGCACAAAGCATGTGTGGAGTAAGATCTGAAGTGGGAGGAGGCAGGGATCGCTCCCCTGCCCCTTGTGTTGAGGCCACACCTGGATTCCTATGTTCCCTTTTGGGCCTCTCACTTCCAGAAAGACATTGAGGGGCTGGGCTGTATCCAGAGAAGTTGGTGAAGGATCTGGAGCACCAGTCTTACGAGGAATGGCTGAGGGAATTGAGGTTGTTAATTGAGGGGAAGGCTCAGGGGACACTTCCTTGCTCTCTGCAGATTCCTAAAAGGAGGTTGTAGTGAGATGGAGGACAGTTTCTTCTTCCAGGTGACAGGGGGAGAGGAAATGGCCTCAAGTTGAGCCAGGGGAGGTTTAGATTAGCTATTCAGAAAAATTTCTTCTCCAAAAAGGTTGTTGAGTATTAGAACAGGCTGCCCAGGGAAGTGGTGGAGTCACCGTCCCTGAAGGTATGAAAAGATGCTTAAGTGTGGCATTTGGGGATGTGGTTTGTTGGTGGATATGGCAGTGCTGGCTTAACTGTTGAACTTAATGACATTAAAGGTCTTTTTCAGCCTAAACAATTATAGGATTCTAAGAATTTTTTTCTTTTTAAGCACAGTTACATTTTCTGTGAAACATTACCCAAATGCATAAAGTAAGTACACTAACAAGAATAGTTTTTATCCCATGAGTGTCTGACATTTTTGACCCCCATGCAACAGTTGCATAAACCATTGGTCATTGCATAGCCAACAGGTAAGACATAAGATCCTGGCTGGAGTCCTACCTGGAGTCATTGTAAACCTGCCAACTGTTGCCAAGGCTGGTTGAGTTTGGCTCCATCTCTCCATCTGGGTTGAGAAAGTCATCTGCTTTAAGCCCATTGTAATTTCCACAGATTCCACAGACTTTAGACATATAGGTACTGGGAAGAGTGATTTCTGCTCTGTGGTTTCCATCAAACTTAACTTGCAGCCCAAAGTCAGTAGTAACCACAACATACTGCCCGCTGAAGAAAATACTGACACCCGGGGCCAAGGTCACAGGGACCACCTGGCTGACTCCATTGACCTGCAGGCACAGAGAAGGACAAGTAAGGTAAGCACTTGAAGTACTTTTAACGGTAGTCCTCTTAGATACCTATATTGACGCAGTGAGCAGTAAGAACTCACTCTGTACTAAGTAATATTTACCAGGAATGGTGTATATAGCCACATAATCTAGGGTTTGAGGCCATAACAACGTGGCTACCACATAGCTTACAAGTGTTGTCTTTGTGACCCAGACACAACTGGCAAAAGTCCAAGACTTAGCATGGTCTGACTGCAGCAATTGCCTACAGACCCATTCTTTTTTATAAGAAAACCAGTAAATAGAGGGGAAAGTTCT
The DNA here is from genome assembly GCA_013397895.1 of Origma solitaria. NCBI lineage: Eukaryota > Metazoa > Chordata > Aves > Passeriformes > Acanthizidae > Origma > Origma solitaria. The sequence continues at coordinate 10,557 of VZRL01000553.1, forward strand.
AACAGAGAGGCTGTTGGACAAATGAGGACATATGAGTTCTCTATGTCTCTAAGACCAGATGGGAGAGGTTTCAGTGTACCTTCAAACCTTTACCTCTTTTACTGTACTATGTTCTTACAAGGGTGGTAATGAGGCAAGATGACCTGCTCATTTCCTCGGGGTTTGGCTCAACCATTGGCCTCTCTTGGCCCTTTATGGAAAGGATCCATAAAGAAGTCCTAGACTACAAGAGCTGGCCAAGTGTACAGTCAGCGCAAAGAGAGAGATCAGATTGTCACTTCAGGACTCCCATCTGGCCCTGCTTTATGGCAAAGGCCAGGTGTTAAGTGAAGTTAACAGTGAAGTGGAATAAGGAGAAATCAGGGATGATCACGCAGCATTACAGACTACCACACAGGATTGGGAAATGACTTACCAGCATGAACTCAGCTAATTCAGAGCCTCTTTGCTCCCTGTTCCATGCCAAGCTTGAGCATGGGGAACAGGCTAGAAAGGTAGCCTAACCCATCAACCCCATCTGGAGTGTCAGCTCTAACCCCACCTTTTAACAGCACCGCACAAAATTTTAACCTATGCTTTCAGCTTTGAAATTCCCATGTTTAAGAACTCCACATTACTCCTGCTCCTAAATATCTGACTGCCCTCTAAAAATTACTGTATGGATGCTTGAAATTTATTGTCACTCTACAACAATTTCTTCATTCATACTATGAGTTACAGATGACAAACAGTGGGCTCCAACCTCACCTTAACTGTTCTTTTTTGCCCGAGGTTGATCCTGTAGCCGTAGACATCGATATCCACATACTGGACATAGGACACACGGGTATTGCTTTTTCTGTGCTCATTGGCTGCTTCCACGTTGAAGTAGGGCAGGGAGCTGTTGCTCTTGCACAGCTTGGAGAGGGTGTAGGTGCAGGTGCCCATGAAGTCGTGTCGCTGCTTGTCAAAGGTGTTGTAGTGGGGATCCCCATGTATATTGCAAATGGCTTCTGAAGACAGGAAAAAGGAATATGTTCTCATTAACATCCAGACACATCCAGAAAGCCCACCTTACTGTGTTTTCCTACTGCACAATCACCCTCATTTGGTGGCTTACATCTGAGAGAATTGAAATAGAAAAGGCTAATTTGTATGGCATAAAACAACGTCATAGACAAATGCCCATAGAAGTTGACTGAAGCAAAGTATTAGTGCTGGTAGTAAAAAATGTAGGTGTCCCACAACCCATTGAGTAGCATATGATTTTAGCAAAAAATTACCTGTCACTGGAGGTAGTGTAGGTTCTGTTGGGGTAGGTGATGGTGGTACAGGTGTAGGGACACCTTCTGTTAGTGGAAAAGACAAAGCAATAGAATGGGCTGTAACATTAGGGGATGAACACTATTTACACAGCAGCATACAGCAATTTTCACTTACTCTTCACCAGCATAAAGTTAGAAGTATTTTACTGAAGCAAGTAGAGCTGCCTGTGTTTAAAATCGGGGATGTGTGGGTCATTTGAGCACTTTGGAAAGCTCATCTGATTGTTAATTTGATCACAGTGACTGAACGCAGGCTCCTCTCGGAAGCTGTAAGTGTTGTAACAATTGGTTGTGTGACTCCCTCTTGTGTATGTTAAGACACATGAAGGTCCTACTGTCAGCGAGTGTTGGCAGGTATGAGAGTGAGATGAACAGAGAAGCTCTTGGAGTTACCTTTGTGCACCATCCGGTGGCTGAAACATATGCTAATACAACTGGAAAAATTAACAACTAGCTCTCCCTAGCCCTCAAACAAGTCCTCAAGTCTTTTTCACATAATTTTAAATAAAATCATATGTTCTGAGGATGTGGACCTGAAAGGAAATCTTGTCACAGGTAGTGTAAATTTGAAACATGTTATTATGAATATTATGAATAGCATTTCACAGAGAACATTACCTATTAAGACCTAATGACACTTTCTGTACGCTTTTCAGCAAATTTCTTGTACAGTTCACATCTTGTGAGTATTGCATGCTTGTCAGTAAAAATGGATCCCAGCCATGCACAGCTTGTGCCAGTCTTGGCTGATCTGTTACAGGGTCAGAGATCAAATTCGAATTGCTGTGTTGTAGTCAAAGCTGGCAGTGCTGGTAGTGCAACTCTGTTTCTTTTTGTGACATTTGGTTGTACTGTGTATTTAATGATCTTGCATGAACTGATGTTTGCTGTAAAACACCAATTAGACCATTTAATCTGGAATCCAAGATCAATGTGCATAGCCTTGTCTGGGTTTAGAGGTGAACTTCAGACTTAGAAGTGAAGGTAAAGTTTGCTGGACATGGTGAAAAAGGTCACATTTTCAGAGAAAGGGATAGCTTGTCTTGGATGTTTGAGGTGATGAGGAAAGATTTAGGAAGAAATTACAGCAGAACACATAACATTTAAGTGAAGTGAGGTGTAAAGTCTTTGCTGTTTCTCTTTAGTGGTTCAATGTTCAGCGGGGTTGCTATATTATATATATTGTATACGGAATAGAGTAAAGGTCAACAGCTTAAACAGAGAGGAGGAAGTAGTACAGACTCAGGCACAAGCACAGACTTACCACAGGGTCCGTCCCTTACTCTCACATTGTCCAGTGCTGTATCCCCATACTCTGTCAGTCCTCGGACAGCCTCAAAAATTACCTACGGGGGACATAAAGTGATCCCTGCATCAGTTATTTAGGCAAACACAAGACCATTTCTCTTAGAATGTTTTCAAAATAATTTCTCTGCTTTATTGTTAAAAGCATCAGTAAGCTGAGGTTATAATAGTTTTCCTAGTTTCCCTCAGAGGCCTAAAATATATATTGTGTAATAAAGTGAGGACTGGAAGAAACATTGTCTTCCATTTTGCTGACTTAAAAATTATTCATGAGAATAAGTTGTCTTGGGTCTACAGAGCAGTCTAATGCAGGCAGCATCCCAAAATTCAAACCTTGAAACTCACAGCAGACAAACCTGCATTTAATTAAAACATCTCAAGCCCTTGACTTCATGATAAAATTAAGGAGGAAAAAAGACAGGAAACTAATCTGAATTTTATCTCTTAACTAACAGCACTGGTGAAATGAAGAGGTTGTTTCTTCTCTTAGTTCATTGACAGAAATCATGAGGCCAATATATTTACAAAATATAAACCAAGCAAGTCTTGGTTATATTTTCTAGCTTACATGCACAAGGTTTTGCAGCCTGCAAGGGGAGAACAAATGCTGACACTGTACTAAGAAATATATTCTGAAAATATATTACCTTTATCTTTCTCTGTGTTGCAAATGTGTGAGTGATGGCACCATAGTTCCACAAAGAACTCTGGTTTCCCTTCCGATACCACACCACAGACTCCTGTGTGCCATCTTGGATAAGCACTCTCAGCTCATTCATCTCTTCTGATCCAAACATGTAGTACCAGAAGTCTATGCATATTTTTCCAGGAGCTACAATATCTGGGCTCTCCAGCCTGTTAGTGTCGAAGGGGACCAGATTACTTGCTTCTTGGTAGATGAAATAACCTTCTGCAGAGTGAAAAAATTTAAAATATGGTTGAATTTTCGTAACTTATTAGGTGTCATTTAAAATTGAAGTATAACCCAACTTTGGAAGAAATTAAGGGCATCATTATCTGTGTAAAGAAGAAAAGCAGGGGGTGTTTGGACTTCACATTGCAATGGTTAACCCATGCAGTTATCTAAAGTAGAATGTGAGCCTGAGAGAAAAGCAAATATATTTCATCTCACAAGAACAGTTATTTTGGGAGCACAATTAAAGACATAGGACTCTTTCAAGAAACAGCACCTCCAGACAGTGCCACACTGATCTATGTTCAGTTTGCACTTTCCTCAAAGTAAAATAATATAATCTGCTATACACTTTTGCTTGTGGAATATATTTTTTTCATAAAGGTTTTGGTCTCAAGATAAGTAAATCCCTACCAGAAGGAAAATTTTCAACTGTCAGCACTTGGTTTCGTGTCAAAATAGAAGAAATAGAAAACAATACTGATATTTGCTTCAAAATATTTATATTTGACCCTATGAGAAGGAAGAAAATTTTTCAAAATTCAGAGACTTGCAGTGTTTCTTTAGGATTTGAAATGCTTTAGTCTGATTGGGTCAATATGAAATCAGATTTTGCTTTACTAGGGCTGAAGTTTTTTGTTTCATGTGGGCTAAGATCAAAAGTACATTTCCCCTATGCAGCTACAGTCAAGTCTCTCCCATCTGACTATGGAAAAGAATCAAAAATAAATGAATGATCATTTCTGTATAGTAAAGTATGGCTCCACACATAGCATGTAACATTCAGTCATAGATTTAAGTTGGCAAGAAAATCTAAGTCACATTTAAAGTGATATGGTCTGTGTCAATTTAGAAAGCAAAACATTATTATTTGTGTTAACCCAAATAAAAAATATTTCATTTCTTCTTCCAACAGGCAATTTTAATTGTTAGTATCAAAATAATAAAAATGCAAAAAATTATTTAGCAACAATCCCAACTAATACTGTTCTAATCCGCTTACTGACTCTGACAGTAGCTGACCTTTCAGTCTTGGGATAATTACAGGAAGCTGTATGACTGCAGACTGATCCCCCTTAATGGATCTGCTGGTGCAAGGATAGTGGTTCAAACACACAGAGGTGAAACCATGGAGTATTTGTTTGATACTATGACCATGTTAGGCTCCAGTTTTTAAATCACAGGTATCAGAGGACAAGCTTTTAAAAAATATTCTTCACTTTCATACTTGGTTTTGTAACTAGCTAGTGTGAACTTTATCTTGTGCCAGTGCAGTAATCACTAGATTTGTTGCTGTAAACTGGTATCAATGTAATCTGGCCACAAGCCCTCTCTTGAAAAATTATCTGTTCCATGTCACTATATTCTCTATGAGGCCTTAAGCATGATATAATTAGCTTTCTTTTACTTCCACGCACTGATAAAGATATCCAATCCATGATGGGCAAGTCAGTTTAATTCACTCCTGTCTGATATGGTGAAAAGCCAAAGAGAGGTGTGAGCATGAAACAAACCTTACACATTTGGAAGGGCTTCATCAATCTCTTTTCTCTTTCAAATAAAGAAGAATAAAGATAGTCAAGCTGTCTTCAGGAAAAGGAAAATCAACGAGGCCACAACCAAGCACTTACTTCCATCAGGATAGTCTCCATCAGGGCCTGTTCCATCAGTTGGAGTGTCATGTTTGGTTCGTATCCACACTCCCTGGTTGACATTGCAAGGCTGGGTCCAGTCACAGAATGGCCTTGAGTTATTGTTAAAATCACATCTGGTGAGGTAAGCTGAAATACAACACATGAAAGTGAGGAAGAGGAGCCAGTGTGTCCAAAATCTACCTCAGATGTTAAAAGCACTAATGACATGCAGTTACCTGTTTCAGGATCCCATGTCCTCAAGCCACCTCTTGGTCTTTGCTTGATTCTGTAAAGAAAGAAACAGAGTGAAGCCCTTGCGGAATTAGTGACTCAAAAACTGTTTAAGAATGTTGGGACCTCAATTTGTGCCTCTAGGTGTTTCACTGAATAACTGAATAGACCCAGGGTTTCATCCATGTCTGATTTTCTGTTCCCATAGGGAAGTTACTCCTTCATGACAAAGGTCTGAGAGTGAGTAAAACTGTATCTGTAGCCCCCTGAACTGGAATGAGAGGAGTTCTCCTAGGCACAGAGAGCTGCAGAGGGTTGGATGGATACATCTCAGCTCAGATAATACCAGGATAATAGCAAAGACTTTCTATTAACTTGCTCATGGCATTATTATCCCCACTGTTGCAAAGCAAAGCGTGTAAATGCCAGTAAGGCAGTGCTCTGTGTAAGTCAGTTACTTGTTGGAAGGCTATATATTTCCTTTAACCCCTGCAAATCTCTCATGACACAAGGCTATTGTTTCATTCAGCACTTCTAATTTACCCTGACAATGCTGTAAAACAAAAACAGTTACAAATGCACAGTCCTTGTGTGCTACAAAGTCCTGCAGAGGTGAGTTGACAAAAGACCAAAATCCCACCCCAGATTACAATGTGCTCTGCTCTTTGGGTGTTTTGCATAGGGAAGCGATGGTTCCCAATTTCTGGAGGCAGGGTTCAGTTCCAGACTCTGAGGTGCTCCCTTCTTAATTATTCTTACTGTACTTGACAGAGTATAGAGAATCTGTCCTTAAGTGAATGCATCATAAGGAATGTCTGCACTGTTCAAAATCCAAGCAATGCCATTCAGAAAACTAGGGAGATGAGGAATAAATATCACAATCAATTTATTATGAAATGGTGTAATGAAATGCTGCAAGCAACTGGAAAACAGACAGAGCTAAGGCTAAGGAGGAAAAAGAATATATAAAGGCAGATAAAGTTAAAAAGTTTTCCTCATAGCTCTTCTTGGATTTCTTCTATGAGAAAGGGAAAGCCATGACAAGTTGCCACTTGGTCTCTATTCAGTGGTCTCTTTAAACTGTTATATATCAGGCAATTCCTAAGGCAAAGGTTACTGTATGTATATTCAGAGTCAAGAGAATTTATACACACAATAACCACAATAAGTATTGTGGTTATTTGTCCAGATCTCTCCTTTTCAGATGTGCCATTAGAAATCCATGTCTTATAGGTTTCTCTCTCAGACAGAAGCCAGTGCAGAATTAGGCAACCACAAATTTAAATGGCTTTTATAAAACATAACATGGTTCAATTATACAATATTCCACAATTAAAAAGTGAAGAAACATTCCACATTTTTAAAGTGAAGAAAGAATATTTATCATTAACAGCTAAGCTTCCTGAATTAAGCTACATTCAGTAGTATGCTACTTACCCTGTGGTATTCAGCACTGAAATACAGAGTAAAATTAAAGTGTATTGTAAGTGCCAGAGGGTTCCCATGCTAGAAGACAAAGTTAAGTCTTCTGCGTGGTACAGTTTACATAGTAATCCACCAACTGTACTGAGAAAGGAGAAAATGGGGACGACCTACGTTGAAGCGGGTGAATATATTGACAAGAGGGTGGAGGCGATTATAAAAATCTGTCCAATCATGTATCATGTTCCCTGGGTTGTCTACCTTGAGAAAAGCACCTATGAACTGAATACTCATAATCACTTGCCTTGACACCCTTTGCTGTTTGCTAGAGAAATTGATATGATATTGGCAATTTTTATTGCTGCTCTTATATATTAAAGGGGTCTGCAAATTTAAAGGGATATTTTTCTGACATAGACAGAAACAGAACTTTTTTAATTTTAAAACTCCTGCCCACCTCTCATTGCTAGTATAAGTGAGATTTCTCATACTGACTGAATTTTCTCCCTTTCTGAAACTAGCAGTCAGCGGAGCAGATGCCAAGATTTCAATTTACTCACAACAGCCAAATTGTCATGGGCATAATTCAGGAACTTGCTGAAATACTACTGATACCATATCACTCCTGCTTCAAACTAAATTATCATTTTCTAGCATTCCATGAAATCTCTGTTGGTTGCTGGCAGCCCAGGAAAAGCAGGTGAATCATTCCCACTGCCGCTTGGGCCTTTACTGTTCTGTTCTTTTGCAGCATTTCTTGTATTGGGGTCTGCAACAAATTGTTCAAAGGCAGACAAATTACTACTTCACTTGGATTTCATGAGTGATGAGAGTCAAAGGAGTATCATAAAGTGTACAATGTTTCCTTGCACTGCCTGGAAACCCCAGACCATGGCTCTGGGATTTTTTAGTCTAAAAGGAGGATGTCTCTGGGAGTGGGGCTTTCTGGAAAAGTGGCCTCTTACTTGCAACCACTTTCCCTTTGCAATTATATTCTGACAATTAACATCATTAAACCTTTACAAATCGATCCTGAAACTTCTTCAACTCCCTTTTGCTGAGATGCTGGTCCAGCATATAGTAATGTGGGCAATAGATGTGCTCAGCACTGCAATGGGGAGCAGGGGGTCCTCCACATGTTCACATGCTTTCCTTCTGCAGACCACGGGTTTCCCTGAATCTGGTGCTGCTCTGTACAATTCTGACAAGATGTGAATCCATCTTGGAAAGAAAGCAGCCCTCTGATAAATCCATCCATTTATTCACACCTTCTTTGACCCCTCCTCACCCACAGCAAGTCTGAGGCTCTGCAGTACCATGAACACTCCTCCAGCCATGCTGTGTGACATTTCCTATGTCTTTTCTGTCCCTCTGATTTACTGCCATCTCAGGTACTCTGTGAAAGGTGAACTAGAGTATGGATTAAGGCTTTTCAGTGAGAAACAAATGTTAATAACCTCTTTTCCATGTGGGATGGATGCCAAGGAAATGACTTGTCATTTGATTCCAGTGGGATGTGACACTATCCCACATTCCTGACAGTCAAACCGATCCCCTTGCAGGCCTACTATTTCTCTCCTCCACCTGCATGCTTTGTATCTCTGAAAGGTGCCTGGGAGACACTGCCATTTGTACAAAAATCCTGGGCTGGACTGCACAGCAACCTGAGGAAGAAAAGCAACACCAGTTCCTGATTTCTAATACAGTGAAGCTAAAATTCTTTCTAAAGGAAGGGCATTTTCAAGCAATCTAACCAACAGTTTATGTTTTGTTTCTGCCTTAATCAAGGCTGCAAGTGATGCATACCTGGTTGCTAGTGCCTGTGACTGGTTTCCTAGTGCTCTGTACTGCTGTGTTTCCTTTTGACAGCCATTTCAGCCCATCTGCAGCCAGAATTAGAAACCTCACCTGTTGCCTGCTGACAAGGCACACTGGGGCTGCTTGGGGACTAATTGCCTTTAGGTGATACAAACAGGCTTCCCACATAAAATCTGCAGAAGAAGATGCCAGTAATAGGGCTTGTCAATGATCAGTGCGACATGCAACACCCTTAAAAGGACAGATAATACTGCATACAACTTTATTTCTGGCTGGTGGTCAGAAAGGGGCTTTCAAGAGACTCTCTTCATTTTTGCAGGATGGAGTTATGTTTCCCAGGAGAGAGCATCAGCCTGATACCCATGCAGAGGGACATGACAATGAAGATAACAATAACAACAAAAAAAGTCCCAAGAAAGACAAATCAAATATTAAAAGAAGCAAACTCAGCAGTTCATCCCTTCTAGTGAGTTCTGTCTAGTGCAGCTTGTGCTGCATAGTTACTCTAACATGAGTAATTGTTCTCAAGTACCTAAATCTGGTTCCTCCCATTTTCTTGAATCCAAGTGTTTTCTGATGAATAGCAACTGCAATTCACCGTGTAGCTAATGCTCAGTGTGTGGTGTTGTAATCAGTGTAAAGCTAGGGAGCCTGAAAAGCTTAAAGAATGGGAGAAATTACACAAAACCTCTTTCTCCTAAGCCATCAGACTGAGGCTAGCTGAGCCCCGCAGTGACACTATGGGAGCCTGCTACACTGCTACCTAGCACAATGCTGCTGTCTTGTTGGGATGCACTTGCAGCACATGTGTATCTCAGGGCTTATTCTGTCTGAGGCTATATCTAGAAGAAATTTAAAAATATTTAACTAAATGGCTGCTCTTAAATTCTGTGCAGATTCCCTTAATTTCATATACATTATGTACTGTAAATTTGCACATAAAACCTAAACCTCTTTATCTGATTTTTAGACAACATGACTGTATCTCATTGGGCTTTGCACAGATTGAAGTGGCTTTTTTGCATCAATTTCAGTTAAATTTAGATGATTTCTGTTACTAAAAGGATCTCCCTGTTGTTTCTATTCAGCTAATAATTTCTTCCTCTTCCCTAACAAATGACTGAGTCAGGTTTTGGAGCATGTATTACCTCTGTTACTGTTTCTGGAGCTCCCACTGACCTCTGGCTCCCTATTGCTCTTACTGACGTTGTGGGTGAGAAGGCACTGACAGATCTCCCATTCCTACAAAAATGTCTCTATGCTGGACTCCAGTTGGAGCTATACTCAAGTCGCTGCTCTGAAAAATATTCACCAAGGAATTATAAAACAAATAATCAGCATCCATAAATCTATAAACAGATAAACTTAGACTATACAGAAGCGTAATGAATCGCACTTCTTTTCTGTTGAGTAATATGCTTTGATAGGCTGACAGGACACAAAAAAATGTCTGTTTAACTGGATGCTTGCTTGATGAGTAAAGTGTTTATGTTCTGTTGAGCACAAGCTGAGCCTGTTTTTTAACTGCTGGCTCTTCAAACTGAAGCTTTGATTTGAAATTCAAGCTGTCTCTTTCCTGGTCTGAAAGCTGTAATAATTTGGAAAATCAAATGTAGCATTCTTATAAGAGATCCAGATTAAAATTTCATTCTCTTTCTTATGGTTTGAACAATGCAGAGATAATAGAAATAAAAAGATAGCAGCTTTTTGGTCAGTATTTTCAGTTCTTGAGTGCCTATGGACAAGATTCCTGAGGGCAAATAGAGCTCTTATACTGAGATCTAAAAGAAATTAATTTTCAAGGTAATGTGTAAGAGTTTATTTAGTGCTTACAAATGTGTATTATATGGATAGTGTATAACTAAATCCGTGACTATTAAGGCCTTCCTTATCTTTCAGCTGAACTACATCTCAATATATTTTATTTCCAGCATACTGCGGTAAAGACCATTACCTTCCTTCCAATTAATGTGATAAAGAGGATTTGCTGGTATTCCAGTGGATATTTGAAGAAAGAAAAGACTCATAGGTAAAACTCTTCTTAATTTAGGAATGCTACACTTGAAATCATAAGATTACTAAATCAGCTCATGAAAGTCCAGATATTTTCCAAGTTTGTCTCTTAATAATAGATAAGATATAAAATACAGTTTTGAATGTGTGTTTTGTGAGTAGATCTCTGGCAGGAGGAAATAGAAGATATTTATCACTTTAACTGCCATCTTTATATAGGGCCGGGTTTTTTTTGGTTCAATGATAATCTAAGCAACTGTCTCTGGTTCACTGGAGTTCAGTAATTTCATATCTGCACCTTTATATATTTTACATATATTATTGCATCTACAATACACAACAAACCTGTGGTGAGCAGAGACCATTCCCTAACAGCACTTTCTTTCAGAGGCAGAGTGCTGCTCTTTATTTCTGTCCATGGGTTTGTAAATCCAAGATACCTACAGAGACAAAGGTCTGATTCCACTATTACCCTATTTCAATTTCAATATTCTACTGTCAAACCTGGTGGTGCTGGTCCTAGTTTATTGTGGTCTAAACAAAAGAGGCTCCTGGCTCATTCTCTAAAACTAACTTGTATTACTGCTCTTTGACTTCAGCAAGCCTTTCACTTACTTGAACATGATTTTAAACAGCTGTCTGTTCCTGGTTGATTATTTTTGCTACAGATCCCAAATGAATTGCTGCAGTTCTTTGCCTTCCAACCCAGCTCCTCATGAACTGAGTAATTCTGCAAGCTTCTTAACTCTTCATGGTCATTTCACAAAGTATGTTCTCTCCCATCCCTTGTCTTCTGGATAAATCTGCTTCCTCTCAACTTGTTACTATAGTTGCTTCACAAAAAAGTTCTAGTACAATTTCGCTTTTGTGTAAATATTTAGAGACATACAATTATAAATTACTTAAAAATTAAGGAACTTGTCAAAATCTATTCATATGGCTTTTCTGATCTAAATGCTATACTTCCCACAACTCCTGGAGCTATGCACTACTCTAGGTATGCATTACCTAGACCACAGACACCTCCCTGCTCACTCTACAGAAAAACTCACTGAGAGGTCATTGAGCTCAGCTAAGAAAAGTCTTGGTCCAGCAGCTCCTGCCACTTTTACAATCAGAGAAATGGGAAGGTTAACCTGTTGCTCAGTCTGTCCCCAGATCATAAACCAAACCTGCTGTGGACCCTAGCAAAGTATGAAGGTTGTGAAATGCATTGCTACTTGTACTTGGTTCTGCAAGTTCTACACCTGAAATGAACAAAACTGAAAAAAGTGGAGCTCACTTGTGTCATTGATGGGTTCAGAGTAGAGTGATTCTGCTGTTTGCTTTGGAGTGAGCTGTATTTACACTAGAGTACTTGAGTTTTGAGCTATGCAGGAAAACAAGGCTCGTGTCTCTTGAGGTACGCAGGGTTTATTATCAGCAAGGCATTTAGTACTCTGGGTGACACCTGGGTGTGTTTGCAAACTTACATACACATAAAAACTTGTGTGAACAAAGTTTACGACATATAGCTGACCTCAAGAGATTTTTTTTTTTAAAGTGAATGACTGTGATTTCCATTTGTGGAAACCAAAGACAGTTGGATAGCATTTTCTAACATACTGAGTCCACTCAAAGTGTGGCATTCTAGAAAATGTAAATGTATTTTGATCAAGAGAAAATGTTTCAGTCTGAGTTCTGCTGGTGAAAATTCAAACTTTACAAATTTCCTCTAAGCTTCTCTGTTTGCCACCAAATCTTAAAGTCAAACACATAGAGGTAAAAGATGAAGAATATCAACTACCATGATGCTGTAAAGTGAAATGTTAATTATCAAACAGAACACATGAATCTAAATTGCTTTAAAGAACTAGAATAAGAAATTATCTTTCAACCCTTAAATATGACATAATCTGTGGAGAAAGAGTGCCCACAGCAGTGGATATAGATCCAAGAGAAAAGCCTCTACAGATGTTGTTTCAGCATTTGGTAGATAGAAGGGGATGGTAAAGTAGCATCTCACTGCTAAAAGAAAGAGCCTGAATTGAGGATGTGGGCTGGGAAATGGAAACCAAGGAAACAAATAGTTCTTGGAAACAAGGATGCCAAAGCCATTGCAATCAAGCCAGTAATTTATTAGACACCCAGTTATTGGTAAGCATCACCATGTTATAAGAGCAAGGACATAAGTGGCTGTTAACATGATTCAGAAAGATAAAATAAATTGTCCTTATAACAAAGTCATATATGATCTCAGAGATCTAGATGCTTCTACAGAAATAAGAAAATTCCACATGCTTTAAAATGCAGAGCTGGAAAACTCTCTCACTAGACACCTGCAGCAATGTCTCAATGAGAACAGATATATCTGCCATATACAATCTTCCTTCTTCCCTCTTTTCTTGTGCATAAGAAAATGGAACAATAATACTACAGTTTGCAAAGCAGATCAATAATATCAGAATATTCTACCCTTATTTCAGGATAGTATGCCCATGTGTGTAATTGTATGAGTAAAATTATGGCAATGTCTTAAGTCATCTGGAATTATATCAGTCAAGATTCCCCGGTTGGGCAGGCCCATGGCAATGCATACAAATTGCAGAATTATCAAAAGAAGAAGGAAACTCTGAAAGTTACCTCGTTCACACCCTGCTTAAAGTCTAAGAAATTCCACAATTGTATTGGGCTGGTCTGGGCCTTGTCCAATCAAGACAGAAACACCACAACATGTCTGGGTCCCTCTCTGATTCCTGTGTTTGACCACTCAGAAGATTTTGAAATATAATTAGGAGTATATACCCATCTTGAAATTAGCTTCTCTTCACACCTGCATTCAGCAATGCGTGCAGAAGTGCCTATGAAATGTGCTCTAGTCACAAATTACAGAGCAGACAGACCTTTCTCTGGCAGCCAAAGCAGACAAGAGAAAACATGAGATTTACCTGGATAGTACATAGTGCATCTGTGCCATCAGCAGGCCTTAAAACTAGAAGTGTCAAAACTTTGTGTTGGGCTTCAGAAGTAATCATGTTATGGCTTAATAATTACAAAGCTCACAATTCTGCTTTTTCTTCACTGCTCTAAGAGCTCTGAGCTTCCAGGTCACCATCATCTTATGTTACCAGAGTTTCAAAGAAGTAGAATTATTCTCTCTCTTTTTTTTTTTGTTTTTAAGCAAAAACCACATGTAAATCAGAAATACTGACTTAATTCCATGATTTTCACTTTATGAAAACAATTTCTTAAGACTAGGATTAAAATGGGAGAATTAGCAAGGTTAGAGAAACATCCAAGTAAAGCTGGGAAACAGAAGCAGAGGCAATTCCGTTCTCACTGTTAATGTTGTAAGTACAGAGCTTTGAAGAAAAGCAAACCCATAAATCTTGCCTGTAGTTCTGAATAAGCCTTTTAGAGATGGAGTGCATGACACCCCCAAGTCGTGGCAAGTTCTTTTTATTCCAGACCTGCTATGGAAGTATAGCAGAGGATAATCCATGAGAAAAGCTTTATGAAAAAAAAAGCTAAACAAAAATTAGGCATACTAATCAGTTAAGATTTTACTATGGAAATGGCTTTCATTTTATCATACAGTTCTTCTGTTGCTTTATGTTAACATGTAAATCTGGAAGAGAAATAAAATGAAGAAAATAATACGATAATATACTTAGCAAAATCTTTTAAGCAACCATGGGCTGTAAAATGTTGCTCTGGGCTCTTTGCATGCTGACATCCAGAAACAGATCTCTAAACCACTGTGCTCAAAGGATCAGGTGCAATAAATTACTGTAGTTGGTTTCACTCAATGAAACCACAGGGGGTTTCCCCTTATTTCTGATTTTTTTCCCCGCTCAGGTTTAAGTTTTACAGCTGCTGCTTTGTTCTCATTTTTCAGGGTGGAACAGTATGAGTTGACAGGGCTTGCCAGATGTCACAGACTGGAAAGGAAACCTGTCCTTTCCTTTATCTCAAGTGTCTGTTCTGCAGGGTGAGTTCTTGTACCTTGGTCTCCTGCATCCCATGTGAGCCTGGATTTCTCGACTGGGGGTATTTAATTTTTCACAGAAAATTAGCCAAAAAAAAGTCCAAAGAAGAAAAATGTGAGGGAAATTACCTGATTAGCTCAGGGACTGGAGCACTCATATGATTTGTAAAACACCCAAGTGAAACAGCAGCAGCGATGGAGGCTATGGGCACATGAGGAGATAACAGTTTTTAGGGTATGAAGGTGGCCATATTTCATTGTGACAGCCATTGAGGAAAGAAAGAACTGTGCATTAGAAAGTGCAGTGAAGGGTGAGGCTTCTCTCCTTCAGGCAAGTGGCTGAGGCACTGCCAGGCCTCCCTGGTTTTGGTAGGAGACGATGTGTTTTGGGAGAGAGGGTGGTCAATCACTCTGGGAGCCACCATTGTAAGCCCCTGGGACATCTGGCCTTGCTCAGGACATTCCCTCCATAACCCTCCTCTATTCACCTACCAGCGGGCCGAGGCGCGTGCCAGAGATGTGGTAACAGAAGCTGGTGTTCACAGGTGGTAACAGAAGCAGAGTTAATTTTGCTACTCAAAACCTGAACTGATAAAGCAGCCCAGCCTTGGGCCACTCTCTGGCCTTGCAGCAGCCCAGCGCTGTCCAGCTATAGGCTGGGTCCTGGCTGCCCACAGAGCCCCTGCTGTGTCCCTGGGCCCGGCTCCTGATCCTGGGCCCAGCTCCTGATCCTGGGCCCAGCTCCTGATCCTGGGCCCGGCTCCTGTCCCTGTCCTCAGCTCCTGTCCCTGGGCCCAGCTCCTGTCCCTGGGCCTGGCTCCTGTTCCCTGGGCCCAGCTCCTGTCCCTGGGCCTGGCTCATACCCCTGAGCCCGTCTCCTGTCCCTGGGCCCGGCTCCTGTCCCTGGGCCTGGCTCCTGTTCCCTGGGCCCAGCTCCTGTCCCTGGGCCTGGCTCATACCCCTGAGCCCGTCTCCTGTCCCTGGGCCCGGCTCCTGTCCCTGGGCCTGGCACCTGTTCCCTGGCCTGGCTCATACCCCTGGGTCTGGCTCCTGTCCCTGAGCCTGTTTCCTGGCCCTGGCCCTGACTCCTGTTCCCAGGCCTGGCTCCTGTCCCTGGGCCCAGGGGTTAGAGCTGGTCCATCTGGGGCCTGTGCTGCAGCCAGCTGGGGACTGTGGTGTGGTACCCCCGCTGACAGGGAAAAGGAAGGGGCTGGTACATGGATGGAAACCATGGTGAGCAGATGCCCAGTGTGTCACACCACCCGCCTCTTCACAGGAGGAGATTCTCCAGGTTGAGATGGTTTCACCTTTTACACAGTCCCCTGTGCGGCTTACATAACCAGGGCATCCTGCAGTAATGCCATAGCAATTTTCCGTTCATGCCAGAGTCACTCATTAGTTTGGTTTCTCGTGTCTGGTCTGATTTTGATAAGTGGGGAATTCAGTTGTTGAGCAAGCTGATGGCATTGATTTCTTCCTTGAGTCCAAACTTCATTTTCACAATACCAGGTATTAAAAGAATGAGCTTTGACATGCACCGTGACAGCACGGCCTGGCACGTAACTGGCTGGGGTCCAGCATCTGTTCGTGTTTGTAGACTGTGGAATTCTTCATTGCAAGCTACTTCATCTTGTTATCTGTACAAGCTCTCAACTGCTTTAATATCTGCAGACAAAATGAGTAAAATGAGAAAAGAATTGTTTCAGTTATCCCTCTAGATTTTTATGTTGGTATTAGGTTTGTAGAGGCCTGAAAATCTTGGGGTTTTTGGTTAAGTCAACTATCCAACTACCATGGCCTTTGGCTTTTGATTAAATTTCTCAGATTGGATAAAATCAGATCCAATCTTTCACCTTACAGAGCAGTTCAATAAGAGTTTTGAGAACATCTTCTGGCAGGCCTATGTTTTGCCCTATTGATGTCGGTAAGACTAGCCAAGGCCTCAAGTGCTTTTGAGCTTTCTTGGACATTTTGCAGACTTCAGAGTTGGAATTCTATGAAACTGAGGCTAAACCTCCTCGAAGTTTGGCAACAATTTTTTTTCTGCACTTGTGCATATCTTTAGGCACAGTCCTTTCTTCCTATTCCTCCAAACTTTAGGGCTGGATTTCACAAATATTTCTCTCTCTGCACTAGATTAAGCAAAACTCATGGAGCTAAACACCCTGGCACCAAAACTGTGGGCAATAACAGAAGAAAGACAGTAATTTCTCTAATCTTGTGTGATGCTATTCCTGCTCATTTTTGTCACCTCTGCTACCTCCAGAGACCACCAGACACTGAGAAGGTTGCCCAAAATGAAGCAAGGGTGAAAGAGCGGGGAGGGACAACCGTTAGGGCCAGTCTGCACTAATGCCTGGATAATTCCATTGCTGCACATGAGAGTGGTCAAACTGTGTCGTGGTCCTTTAATTAAAGAATTGCTGATGCCTTAGGCAGTAGAGATGTCTGAGGATGTCTTCAAAGAGATGTCCTGCTTCTGCAGAGCTGACATCTAAGATACCCGTGTGTATCCATTCACGTTGTGAATATCTGAGCAAACATTGTAATTAAAAATATTTTTACATGGTCTCTACCTGGCAGCCAGTACAGTTTGAAGTCAATGCAACTCTTTAGAGAAGACACATCCTATGCACTGTGCTAAAAGTTTTTGTGAGAATGTTTTAATTCTTGAGCAGTTCCTTTCCCAGCTGAATTATTTGCTAAACCCCAGTGGGTAAGTATAAACAAGGGATTATCACATTCTGGGTGTGTAGCTTAGCTTCAGTTCTTGGGTGTATGCTGTTTAATAATCTGAGCGATGATGTGGAAGAAACCATAAAATCATGACCTATGGGGTGTGTAGATGAGACATTTATGGATATATTAGATAAGGAAACCTATACAATGGTGGTACGGAGATCTGTAGTGCTCGTAATATACGTGGATGTTCACATAAGGGAAATACACTGTTGTACTCCTGTTTCTAAAATACAGGCTGCAATTAAAGAAAGGTGACAGGGCTGAAGAAGTTTGCCAAAGAACTGGGTTTTCACAGTGTAAAATCAGCAGAATTCAGTATCATAAACAGAAGGACTGATCTGATTTGGGGTGGGGAGTACTGAGTCAGATGTGGGACTATAATCAACTAAACGTTTTTGCTCATTTGAAGCACGATATTTTAGTCTGGAGTCAAAGATTCGAGAAATCTGCTGAAAATATTGATATGATTTGGAAGAGAGAAGGTAGAAGAAGCTAAGAATATTGAAAAGCATATTGTTGTATAAATAATATTCCAAACAGTACTTAAATGGCATAATGCCTACAGAGAATGAGACTACAGTGAAGGAAGGAACACAGGTCACTTTAAATTCTCTTATTATGAAATTACTTAGATTTGGATTCTGTAGGTTGTGTAAAGGCATGAGCTTTCTTTGGGTTGTTTTTTAATTTTTTAACACTGTTTTGCATGTGGTGAAATGATTTTCTTGTATGTCATAATTTCCTCTCTTGTTAAAACGTATTAAAAGAGAAGTATTTCCTCAGCTTTGTAATGATGCCTTTGAGTTACCAGCGACATGGGACTCACTGGCTCTGCTGCCTCATGGCATTACCAGTGGCTTTTTTTAGTTCCTCACACTTCAGCTGTTTCAGTACTTGCAGATGATCCACTTGCTCTGCCACTGCTTTGGCCACTGCTTTCTAGGAGCAGAGCACAGCACTTTGTTCCACTTTCTGAGTACCAATGCTGTCCTGCTGTTCCTGTCACTCTGACCAGGCTGCTGGCGTTCTCCTACGTGTCTGTGCCCAGTGTTACTGACACAGCAGCTTAATAGTGAAGACAAAGCAGGATGCCATATCTGGTTCCTAATAATTTACCTGTTTAATCCTTAGCAGCACTTTGGTGCTGGGTAAATGAGACTTTGCTCATGTACAGTTGGTCTGGAGCTTGCTAAATGCACTTAATGCAGCCAGAAGAGTAAATTGCAGGAATCTGACTAAACTGCAGTGAAGTTGAACAGACATGGTGTTAAAAAGCACAGTTTTGTTAAATGCACTTCTCCACAGGAAAACTATTATTACCTTTTAAAGGGAGGAAGCAGTAGCCTCTAACAAGGAAAAGGTAATTCAGCTACTGAGCTCCTAAAGGCCTCTGAAAACCAAGAATCTTCAGGGTATTTTTAAGTTAGGCAGGAGAAGTGAAGTATCCTGAAGACTTTACACAGGAAAATGGAAGGCTGCCAATTTCTACCATTTATCTCTTGGTCTTTTAGGCTACCTTTTGAGCTACAAATGGATGTCTTTTAAATGTTTGTTCACATAGAAGTATTTTAACTCTTCATAGTAAACTAACATAATCTCTGGGACTTTGAAGGCACTGAAAGATCTGAACTCTTGTAACAGATGTTCTATCTCTGGAAGCTGTATGTAATCTCATTATTTAATTACTTCTGTGAGTCAGAGGAACTTCCACTATGGGATGAATCAGTGGTAGATGAAAATCTTTGCATTGCACTGCACTGTACTGTGTAGACATGTCTTGAGTCATGTTCTTTAATTGCCTCAGACTGTAGCTGTAGACAGTACAAAGATGAATGGAATCCCCCAACTGGTGCCCTTTGACATTGCATGACTGAGAGTGTCCTGTAAATGAAATCTTAGGAGTCGTCTGCTTCTCAGGCTAATGGTGCAGAGTAGAGGCTGAACAGGGGGTCTGCAATCATTCCCTTCTGAAAGTGATGGATGGAGCAGCTTCGACAGCTTAATATTTTTCAACATTTCCAGGTAGTGACAAAGTAGTGTTCTTAGCATAGGAGCAACCCAAATCACAACCCCTTCCTGAGACCTGTGCATAAAAACTAGTCTCAATATGGAACAGACATACTCTAAAGTGCGTACGGATGAAGGATGGTACACAAAATATTCTTTAGGAATATAAAAGGAATCTATAAAAGGCCAATTAGGAAATTCCCTCACATTTCTGAAAGCATTTTAAACTTTGCAGAAAATTAACTTTTTCTTCAAGGTTGTTTCATCGTCTTTCTATATCAGGATTCTTTGAGTGATTTATGGGTTGGTGGATGATGCTGAACAACGAAATCTATTTATCTATTCTTATTGCAGGGATTACTAAAGAAACACCACAGTTTTATCACCCAGCTATTGCCAGCAGGAATCCTGAATCCTCCTCAGTCTAAAACAAGTAGATGGTGAAATGCATGCAACTAGGTGCCCTCTGCCAACTCTTCAACTTTGAAATACATGCCCTTCACTGAAGGCCAACTTGAAAGTTTCTTTTCAGTTAGGTACTGGACAGAGGACCCATGGTTAAATCCTAGTCCTTGCAGCCTATCCACGTAGTGAAGGGTGGATGTTCCTGTGTACATCCAGATGTTGGCTTGGCCACACTAAACCCGATACGAAGAAATTAACAAAACCCGGGGGTTGGAGAGCCAGAGTGGCTGTGCAATCACCAGTCTAGTCTGGAAGCAATCTAACTGTGCTCACAGAGCACAGATCTGGTAAATCTGCTCAGTCTGGAAAGCAGAAGGCTTAGATGTGACCTAATTGTGCCCTTCCAGTACCTGAAGGGAGTCTACAAGAAAGATGGAGTGAGACTTTTTACAATAGCATGTAGTGACAGGACAAGGGGAAATGGATTCAAACTAGAGTAGATTGAGATTAGATATTAGGAAGAAATTCTTTACTGTGAGGGTGGTGCATCACTGGAACAGGTTGCCCAGAGAAGTTGTAGACTCCCCTTCCCTGGAAGTGTTCAAGGCCAGGCTGAATGGGGCTTGGAGCAACCTGGTCTAGTGAAAGATGTCCCTGCCCATGGCAGGAGGGCTGGAACTAGGTGATCTTTAATGTCCCTTCCAACCCAGACTGTTCCATGAGTCTATGAAGAAAAGATAAGAGGTGTGTCAACTCAAGGCAATGTCAAAGGGTGGTGCTTTTGCCTGTCAAATGATGATTTTTAGTAACACCAAGCATTATCAGCCAGTTCAGGGCCTGGAGCAGCAGTGTGCGCTTTGGAGATCCTCCATTTTCTGCTTGTAGCATAGAGGTAAAAATCCTTTCTTTCTCTCATCTTCATCTGTTAGGACTCAAGTTCTTTCAGGCCCTGCCCATTGATCAACGCACTTTTGTACTGCACCTTTTCTTACGTGAAACATGATCTTAACAGGGACACGCAATCTGTGGGCGGCAATAAAACCTTGTCTAATTAATGTAATTTTCCTGTGCCCTGTCATGACTCAATAAAATGCATCAGTTCTGTTTTGCCAGCAGTTTACCCACTGACTTTGATCTCAGAAACCTTTAGGTCCAGACACATTCTGCCCTACAGAGCACCTATCTGCCAGTGTGTCATCAAAGCAGAGATCAGGCAGAGTGTCTCCACTAGACCTGCCCACTGGGGAGCCAAAAGAATTTTACTGAGAGCCCTGCCTTTGACCATCAAATCCTCCCTTGATCAAGCAAGACTCTCTAGACTGACAGGACAAAAACTATAAATTGTATTTTGGGTGAGGCCTCTGTCTGTGGGTGGGATAGAGCACATGTCATTGGGTGTGGGGAGCTCATTTTTGTGGCCAAATAAATGTTAATATTTAAATTGGGTTTAGCTTGTTTCATGAACATGAAAAATGTTCTACCCACAAGATGACTGAAATTTTCACTGTGTGTCAAGAAATGATGCCAGCAGGAAGGGAGGAGGTGACAAAACTCATTGCCTAGAGATGAGGAAGGTACTCAGTGATTGCAGCTGAAGGTGCTGCCAACTTCCTCAAATTCCTCTTTGCCCTGGAGCCAAGCCAAACCAGAAAGCAGGAATGCACAGCAGAAAGAGCAGCTCCCTCCTAAAGAAAGCGATGCCAGATGAAGTAGGCAGGAATTGATTGCTACTGTGGGGCAGAGTGCTGCAGCTCTGTTATGGTTGTATTTCCATTCTGACAGCAACATGTGTGGTGGAACAGCTCGTGGCCACCTGTCTCTTTGCTGTAAGGATTCCTCAGGGATTTCCTGTGTGGCAACTTCTGAGAGAATTCTGCTGTCTATTCAGAAACTAAAAACTTTGCCATATGGCTGCTATACAATAAATCAAGGCACATACCAATGTTATTTCTGTTGTCTGATGCTCACCACCCTACAGTTTTTCGTTCATCCACCATATAATGAAAAGATCTAAAAGCCTTACATCTTTGGGCTTCATTAAGTTGGTCTCTTTTCAGATGGACTGGACAGAAGATGCACGTTAAACAAATCAGATGGAATGTCTGAGTGTACACAACTGAAACAGATTTGTTTTTCAAGTACAAGAGTTTTTTAATCACTCCTGGAACATACATTTCCAAAGTGTTATACTGTAGGAGCTCTTATTTTAAGGCTTCTTTGTAGCAGTAGTTGAAGGATTAAGAGCTGCTTCTTAGAATATATTTTTTCTCTAAAAGAAATTTTGAAATCATAAGAAAGTGCTGGCTGTATAAGCCTCTGACAGAGGCAGACATCTGGCAGACACTTGTGTAGTCAGGAAATTTCTCTTGGGTCCCTAGTGGGAGACATCAACTGTCACAAATGACCTCTGTTCTACAGCCTTGCAGTTAATGACTGTTATGTAATAACAAAACAACAAAAGCACACCACGATATAAACATAGCATATGACTATTCCAGTCTCAGCTGGGCCTGCTCACGCTGCAGCAAAGTTGTATGATGTTGGATAGCACTCTCTCTATTACTCTGTGGAGGGTAGGAGGCCAGTGGGATTCATTCACTCACGGAGAAGTGGGGAGGCACTGAACCAGCAATCTCCTCTGCAGCAGTAGAGATGAACAGACTCAGAGAAGAAGAAAGTAAGATGAAGTTTCATAATAATAATGATATGAAAGGGATTCAGCCCACTTCCAGCTAGGCTCTGGTCTCCCCATATCCCCGACCGGCCCAGTGGGACTCTCTCTTGAAAATGCTGATGGAGGGATGGCGAAAGAAAGGAGTCCGAACTGTTACCAGGCTGTAGCAGGCCAGAATATTTTCATGCAAGAATGCTCGAACATCAGTTATGGGAGACCCTTCACCAGATAGCTAGCTGCTCACAGGTTTCACAGTGAGGCTGGGGAGTCTTACTCTCTGGAGATATTAAAAAACTGTCTGGACACAGCCCTGAGTAACATGTTCCAGAACACCCTACTTGAGCAGGAAGGTTCGACTTCCAACCTCAACCATTCTGTGATTCTGATTGTGACAGATGTAATAATCATTTTCATTTATCTCAGGCTGCAACAAAGCACATTCATTATCCTAGAAAGCCTGTTGCCATTTCTCCTTCTGATTGTAATTTTAGACAAATAAAAGATATTTCCTTTCCACGGAAGGACATTTAGTCAGGATGATTTTAATGTTCTAGTGCATACTTGTTTGCCTCCACAATCTATGATTTTAATTTAAGAAGGACTGAAGTCTTTCCCCTGGGCTTCCAGGAGCAATCAAATCCCAGCTCCTGCTCAGCTGCACCAGGAGGTGACAGTGTGTTATCCCTGCTCACTGGGCTGGGACTGGCAACTGGTAGGGACTATGGGGCTGCTGTGAGAAATAGTAGCCCTGCAGTTCATATCCTCTGAAAGGCCACTCCCACAAAAACAGACCCACAAACAATCCTTTGTTATAAGAACTTTCAAGCTTTACAAGCTCACAAACCACAATTGCATTTATCTAGAAGATAACATTACTACTAAGCTATATATAGCTATATAGCTTCACCTTTGCACGTATAACACTGGAAAGTGACATTTTCACCAGCTATAAAGTCAGTCTATTCAGCCACAGCTAAATTTAATTTTAAATAATAAAAAAATGAAAATGCTCCAAAAATTACCGATTTTTTTTAGAGCAAAACAGATTCTGAGCTCAACCCAGAGGAAAAAAACGTATTTTGCTGGCTTTTTCTAAATCACAGGCTCCAAGATACAGCTTCCAGTACACCACCCTGGGATGCACTCTGACTACGCTGGTGCATTAATGAGAAACAAACAGAGCACAAAAAATCTGAATGCAAATCAGACATAGCAGGGCAGATTGAATGCGTCTCAGTCAAGACTTGTGATTCACGCAAGATACAGTATTTGTAGAATGTTGCCAAGAATGCGGGAGTAGGTTTTGGACACCCACTGCTACAATTATGGAAGCTTTGGTTTCGTTTCCCAAATCTCATTATTTCTCAGCAACAGAAAAAGAAATACTGAAGTGGAGGGAGCCCCAAAGTGACCAAACCCAGTCCTTCTCCAATCACAACAGCTAAGCAGCGATTGAGGTACCAGTGTCTGAGTCTACCTCTGCCAGGAAACAGAGAAGAAAAGTAATTACTTTTTCATCAAAGAGGAATCTCACTCACCCAAGTCTGCTTCCTCTGACTTGGGCACCAGTCAGGCTGTTAAGAGAATGCCATGTAAGTTTGTTGTTAACTTTTGTGATTGGTACTTACTGGGAGAAGGGAAGGAGAAGCAACAGGGGAGGACATTTTCCTTGGCAAGGGGAAGGTAAAACCTCCCACAAATACTTTCAGTGTATGGAAGTGTTTATGTTCTTGTGAAAAATACTCCTTTTATTTTCATCTAAATCCACAAGTGAAGTCTATCATTTGGTACTTCAGAAATGGCCAACTTCCCTTTCTTAAGGGTAGGGAGAGAGCTGGTCACAATCTGTCAGAGGAAAGAGGACCTTATTTGTGGGAAATTCTGAATAGAATTTCTGTGCGAAAGTGTATGAAGGGAAGTGCTCTTATTCCTCAGCTCTTACAAATCACAGTGAGGTAATTTCTTCCACCATTTAATAAGAAATAGAGAAATTCATACCAGGCCTGAAGTAGACTTGTGCCTATCTGTTCCCAACACTTTCTTACATAAAATTTCCTGTCACAGGGCATAACACAGCATACATTTATTTATTTCCAACAATATTATACCGGAATTTGAGGTACAAATGGCTAATGATTCTAGTAATTCTAGCATTCCAGTGTCATGGTCTGAGACCTAAGCACACTCATCCCAGAAGGGCTTAGGTTTATTTTTCTTCCTCAAGCTGCCATTTTCCGGTGAAGTAATTGACTGTGCATATCTTACTCAGCATCTCCTTGGCAACCTGGAACAGGCTCTGCTTGTCCTGCTATTGCTAAGGCAGGCACTGCCACAGTTAGTATCAGGAGCATTTTCTCTCCGTGCAGAGGAGAGCAAGAGTGCCTCCCAATGCCAGAGGTGCAAATGGCACCTGGAGAGGAGCCAGCACAAACTGCTTCACAGCAGTCCTGGTGCTGCTTGTGGCCACAGCAAACACTGCAGGAGACTGGATGCTGAGCTCCATGGGTGGTGGTCTTGCTGTTTAATCAGAAGCCACCCTGAACTTTGAACACTGGTGAGGTAGCCATAAAGAGTACAGAATATAGGGCTTGAGCACCTCTCCTGTGAAAACAGGCTAAGACATCTGGGGTTCAGCCCAGAGAAGAGAAGGCTCCAGGGATACCTTATTACAGCCTTCCAGTACTTAAATATGGCTTATAAAAAAGAGGAAGAGTGTCTTTTTACATGGGCATATAATGATAGGACAAGGGGAAATGGTTTTCTCAAAAAGACAAGAAAATTAGATTAGCTGTTAAAACAAATTTCTTTACTCAGAAGGTGGTGAGGCGCTGGCACAGGCTGCCCCCAGAAGCTGTGAATGCCCCATCCCTGGCATTGGTCAAGGCCAGGTTTGATGGGGCCCTGAACAGCCTGGTCTAGGGGCTAACATTTCTGTCCATGGCAGGGGCCTTGGGACTAGATGATCTTTAAAGTCCTTTCCAACCCAAGTCTTTCTACTATTATGTTAAAATACATTTGTTAGCATCAGTATAACTAAATAATAAGGAAGAATACAGTTCTGTAGAAGATGGTTTTGGCACACCGCCTCTCTCCTTGCTCCAAACTCCTGGCAGCAGGCTGCCTGGGTTACTTGAAGTGGAATTGATTGCAGCCTGCCAGCCAGAGCTTCTGCTGCTTTGCTTGACTACACAATGTGAGTGTGTCAGAACAAGTTCACTGCAAGGGAAACTCCACTGAAGTCAAGAGAGTTGTACTAAGAACAAATCCAGCCCATTACTAGACTTTTTTTTCTGGGCGAATTAAGTGCTGATGCAAGTAGGCACAGGTCCCACTGCAGTTGGCAGCAATCTTTTGAGAGACTCAGGCCTGTCTATTCAGTGCTCCCCTGCTCTAGGACCAGCAAAATCCTTTGATGTTTCTTGCAACATGACATTCCTCTGCAGGGGAGATACTGTTAAGGACAAGAATCACAAGTGCTTATAGCTGTGGGGAAAGCCTCAGAAATACGTCACTTATAAAATGTTACTTTCCTGATATGGCAAACAGTGTGGGAAACCAGTTTTGAGATATCCACATGCATTTATCACAATCAAGTTGCTACTGTTACTACCATAGCAGTCCATTTTGCAACTGATCATATTACAGAACCATCCAGCTAATTTACTTATCATCCCAAATTGCCTTTTTTTGTGGCAGCTTGGCTAGCACTCACTGCCTTTCCCTTCCCACTGTTCCCACTGTTTCCAACTGCAACAGCTTCTGCAGTCCCATGCTGAGCTACCAACGTGGAGATCAGAGCACATGAGCTGAATATGTGGGGTAGAGTGCAGGGAAATTTGATTTTAAATAAATAAATAAATAAATAAATAAATAAATAAATAAATAGTCTTCAATGAAGATATTTTTCTGGATGTCCAGCCTGAACCCAAACTTCTCCTGGTGCAACTTGAGGTCATTTCCTCTTGTCCTGACAAAGGACTTTTCCAAACATCCTTTGTGATGATAACTTATAGAGGAGAAACCTCCTGTTCTCAAAGATATCTTGTACTAAGTTTTCAGGCTGGTACATTGATAAGATGTAGAAATCAGAGGGACAGGATGCAAAATAGATGCTCAAAGTACTCTATGAGGTCCTCAGCAGCATCCCATGTTTTTGGAAATTGTCTTCCAGAATTATTTTCTAAGACTTTTCCCCAATTTTCTTCTCTTTTGCAAAATACTGGCTGAGACCAGTTCTGCAACCAACCTCAGTGCAGGATCTCTGTTGTCTGATGTACACCAGCACAACTGCACTGCCTCTCCTGGGGCCGCAGAAATCAGCTCCAGACAAACATCTGGACAGGCATGGTAGAGATGGAGATACCACTGAAATGGCATTTTTTCAGATTCCAGCAATAAATTTGATTTTAGTATCTTCAGTTGTGATGGCCATGACATTTTCCTGAAGATTAGTAATGCAAGGAGAGGTTTCTGTCCTTTGGTAATAATAAACCTGAAATACAGGTCACAAAACATGGGAAAAATCCCTTCCATTACCTGCTTTACAAAATTTATGGGACTTCTCATGCAAATACAGGCTAGAAACTACACCCATGGGCTGCACGAGCCTCTTGTTTACAGGTAAGCTCACCCCTTGGCAGCAGTATCTCTAGGATAGGACCTCTGCAGTTATGTGGGGCTGTCACTGCAGTCCCACTACGACAGCTTTTTAAAGGGCAGAAATATATATGTAAGTATTACTTTGTAAACAGCACTGATATATCAGAGATGGGAAAAATCACTGATGTGTGCATGTGAATGGCTGAGATGGTACAGGCTGATGTGCAGTCTTTGGCATTTGGGATTTCTGAGAGAATGTTGTTAAAATGGGAACTTATAATTCAAACTAACTGTTCCTTCAGAGAGCAGCACAGAGGGGGTGGGAGTGTTCTCTGAATGCAGGGAATTTCAGATGGTGTGATGGAGAGACTGCAAAGGGAACCCAGCCAGGTTTTGATTATTCCAGTTCAGATCGGCACAAAAGAATCAGTGACCTGCTGGATTTAAATGGTCAATTTTAGTGGCCTGATTCTACCTTTTATGTTAAACCCCATCAATGCTTCTTTTACACCACTTTACAAGCTCTTTGCCTGATTGAGGCCATAGAGAGTGAGCCAAGCACGCACTGTGACTGAGGAGACACAACACTGATGATGTCAGGGAAACCCTGTCCACTCCCCCCAGTGCTGGTTTTGGCCCCAGATCTCCAGACCAGTCCTGGGAAGTAGGAGCTTTCAAATATGTGCTAATTCACATGTAAGCATCTCCCTTACCCATCTGCAGCCCTGGTCAGCTGTTACCTAAGAGACATATGGAGGTGGGCAGCAGAGCAAATAGCCAACAGAAATACATTTACTTATAAATCTGAGCATACAGTATCCAGCGCAGGAGGAGTCACGCAGCTCCAGCTGCGGGGACTGATAGACAGGCTTGTGGGACACTGAGACCTGTTCTGCATGGTCACAGACATGTTGTGTGGCCACAGACAGATTGCTTTGCTTTGCTTTTTCACATTTTTCCCACCTGTAAAATGGGGTGTCGGTGCTCCAGCTGTGGGTAATGAGGGCTAAGAGCATGCCCTGCGTCACTGGGTACAGCCCCCTGTACAGCAGGCAGCATTTGCTTCATACCAACTTCAGTAAGGAATTCCATAGCTTCCAGGAATTCCATTGCTCCATGCACTTCCCTTGCCTCAGGCTCTGCATGGATAGGGGGTTTTGACTTTGCATTATACCCTGGGTTCTCTTTTATTTTGTTAACTTACATGAAACTATTCCATGTTTGTACATGTGTTGATGTAAGTGAAGAACAAGTAGTCTAGTAGCATAAAATAGTAATTTCAAAGGACTGTGCATTTAAATAAAGACGAGACAGCTGGTCTCAGAGACAGAGAAACAAGATTGAGACTCAAGAGGCTTAGACTGGGTTCCTAATTCTGCTGAGCTCTCTACAGAGGCTGTGGTTTTAGCATTTTTTTCTCTTACTGTGTGGCCTTGAACAAGCCCACATTTCCAAGGTTGCTTTTATAAAATGTATAAATAAATTTATTAATTCACCTGCTTCACTAAGTCTAGGATGATTAATTCCCAATGAGATAGAGGAAACAACTTAGGTGTAAGTTGTTTTGCTGCTAAGAGGCTTAGAGGGGCATGAATTTGCATGCAGATGTGTACATATGCATAAATACACATATATACAACTTCTGCTCACAACACAGGAGGGAAGGATGTGGCATATGTGTATTTTCACAAAAAAGGATGAAGAAATTTTTTTAAGCTTTCCAAAAATAAACTACACCTGGAAGGAAAGAAAAAAAAAGCAGAGTTTCATTATTAAAAGGATTCATTTTCTAAATCTCTGAGGAGAAAAAATGGAGCTGTTCTAGACATGGAAATGAATTTTTTTACTATTATACTTTCTACATTAACTGTAATTGGATCAATATGACAGGCAGGCTTGTAAATATATGCAGTTCTTGACTGTGCTTTTTTACATTTAGGTATTTTGTGCTTTGTGGTGTTTTGAATGCAAATACATGGCCAGATATGCAGCTAATGTGTTTATTTGTTGGTTTCAAAAGCAACAGAAAGTATCTCCCTTGTATTTGAGTTATGGCTGAGTAGGTTAGAAGGATCCCCAGCTTATGAATGTCCCCTAAGTCCAGGAGATCTCCTGGCAGCCTTTCTATTCATGAACTCCATCTTTGTCACAAATAGCAAATCTTGGGCTATGGAATATCACAATCTCATTATGGGATGTCATCCCACAGCACAAATACATTATTCTCAGTGGATTTACAAACAGCATAGCCAACGTTGCCACCTGGATGTGACAGATGTACTGGGTATATTTACACCAAAACGTGATTTACACTTGTCAGGACAGGGGCAAGAATAGGCTGCAGAGAAGACTAGAAATACTGTCAAGAGAGTTTCTCCTTCATGGTTCCTTAGACGCCATAATCCCTGTCCTGAAGCATGGGGTGGGGGAGGAAGCATCTCTCCCTTGCTCTCTTACTTACAGCTGGATGTGGGGAATAATATTCAGCTCAGTATTTCTGTCTGCAGGGCCTGAGCTGTGTCTTCCAGCTGTGGGAGCAAAGCATGTTACCCCTCACCAGTAAAAAATTATTTGTAGCATCCTTGGATCCTAGAGATGTATCTCAGAGGGTGAGAGATAGTGACAATGGCTGACCAAGATCAGGAGAGCTCAAATTGTACTATGTGGAGTGTATCTCAGCACGACCCGTTTCTCCCAGGGGAACAACCCTCAGTGACTTTCCAGGCATTCCTTCTGTGCCAGGGCAAGCATCCCTTGGCCACGTTGTTTGCTCCCTACATGGAGGCAGTGCTGTTGACTTTGCTGGTGCTTGAAGCCCATCTCCAGCTTTAGCTTTGTGTGAGCCTGCAATCCAGACCTGAGCTGCACAGGGGGCTGTCCTCACAGCACATATGTCTGCATGTTTTGGGTAACTTTGCTTGTAGGTTACTGATGGAGACACAGTATCCAGCTTCCTAGTGAATAAGGAGCAAAATGTTGATAACAAAAGTACTACCAGTAAGAACAGGTTGGTTTAGTACTGGCCTCTCTAAGAAGGAGAAATATAAATGTCTGTGAATGAAGGTAAATCAAACTGAAACAGGCTCCACCAGAGCCAAAAATAAATGTGAGCAAACCTCCAGGGTTCTATGAGATGAGACAAATGAGAGAGGAAATGATCCACTTAGAGCTGGAGGAGTCCAGATAACATATTAGCATGGAGGGGACAGCCTGAGGGAACGTCTGCAGAGCTCTGTCACCTACGGAATCAGCAGGACTAATGGCACTCAGTATCATGGCAGTCTGTAAGGCCAGCAGGGACTCAATGTTTCTAGGGCACAGAGAGGAGACTTTCATTCTTTCCTAATGAAGGAGGCTGTCAGAAAATCCTTGCACATGGATATGGGGCAGGAGAGTGGGGTGCTGCTGCAAAGAGGACATACTCTGCTTTCTCGAGATAGGAGAAGCAGTGAGTGCTGCTTGGGGGGAGTAGGGAACAAAAACAGCTTGGCTGGGATAGAAGCAGAATGTGGAGAGAAGAGTGTGAGCTGTGGAGCTCCCCCTGCCATCTCAAATGGGATCTGGTCTCTAAAAAGTAGGTTGTCCTCAACTTCTGCCTAAGCTTTGGACTACTACACATCCTTAAAACATGGTGCCCTTTCACATGACCACCAGTACACTGTGAAGTGCTGGAGAGAGCTCTTGATCCAAATTCAAGGCCCCACCGGTTCAATGATCCTCTAGCCCAGCAAAAGGGAAGCAAAATCAGAACAGAGCTGGCATATCTCCAACCAGCAACTTGCAACCTAATTTCCATTTCTCAACTATGGGCATTTTAAACCCAAAGCCTTTCTGAGTAAAGTGTCTGTGAAAATTAGGGCCTTTGCAATCCAGAGGGTTTGTTTATGGCTCAGGTCTGCTTGAATTTCCCATCTGTGAAATTTTAATGGGGGAGCTATAGAAAGAAGAGAGTTCTGCATGGTTGTACAGTAAAATCATGAACTTATGTTTTAAATATGAGATATCCACAGTGCAAAATAACAGTCAAGTATAAAGGGAGTAAATGAAGAAATGAAAAGAAAAAGAAACCTAAATGGAAAAAAAAAACCTGCATGAAAGTGAAAATCTGTTGACAGATTACAATTGTGTTCTTGTGGTCACCAGTACAACTAGTCTGACTCCTTGAACAGAACTTAGGAAGCTAGATTGTCACTTATCTATTCAGTTCTGCTGGGAATGCCTCTATTTTTTTTCAAAGTTTGTGCTAGCACTGATTCATTCTGGACTTTAAGTATAAAAGATAGTGACCCTTGACGTGTTGAAATAAAAATTCTTGCAGAAGAGAAATCAATACTGTTGCCTGTGCAATGGCAATGTGACAT
This sequence comes from Origma solitaria, assembly GCA_013397895.1. Classification (NCBI taxonomy): domain Eukaryota; kingdom Metazoa; phylum Chordata; class Aves; order Passeriformes; family Acanthizidae; genus Origma; species Origma solitaria. The sequence goes on from VZRL01000553.1 coordinate 41,952, forward strand.
CCATTTAAAAATTATGTATATCAGACCCTGCCTCTCCCTAAACCATAGAGGATTTCAATTCAGAGTATAATTATGTTATTTTCCTAACCCAAGGAAATGGGAAGTCACATGCCCACCTAGGAAATGAGCATCTCTAATGACAAGGTATCTGCAGAAACAGCACGCAGGCACGTCTATATCGCATTAGGTCAGACTTGTAGGGGAAATTCCCAAAATTAACTTTCTGCAGCCAGTATTGCAGCATGATTGTTATACATCTTGGTGCAGGGAACATATGGGGCTCCCGTCCAGCCAGTCCCCAGTTCACAACTCCCCATTTGCCATCTGCTTAGGCCAGCATGAGGCTGCTGCGCTGGAGCCTCGTTGCTGTGAGCTTCGTGGCTGCATCCTCCCACACAACTTGGAAATTTATCTTGACCTGTTTCTCTTGACAGATGAATAAAATTGCTTCTGAATGCAAAGACACACAAGATATAGCTGTGAATAACAGCTACCCTTGATCCCAGCATTTCACCTCATTGCTTAATCAGTTGGAAAGAGAAGCAGGAGCCTTCCTGATGGTTGAGGGACTGAGATATCGATTCAGTGCTGAATTCACACTTCTCCATAGCCTGTGTCTGATTCTAGGCAAATCTGCTCACCCAAAATGTACTGACATTTACCTTTTCAAAACTGTTAATCTTTGGCTCTTCATGGGAGCAGCACCTCTCAAAATTAAGGTGATTAAAGTAGGTGTCCAAGTATGAATTTTGTTTGATTTGGTTTCATTAAAAAGTTCAGGGTTGCTCAGAAGGAAATACTCTGCTTTTGGGTTGCTAGCACTCCTACCGTGGAGTGAATCAAGAATTTTTCTTTGAAAATGGCTTTTTCATTTTCACTCTGCAACTTACTGTCTTGAAGGCTGCCTTTCAAAATTTCACTGGCCAGAAGGCCCTGAGGTTTCATACCACATCAGTACCAGAATAAGGGCAAAGACCCAGAGAAGGGAAAGAGTCCTGTGAAACTGTTTGGCCACAAAGCTATAGGAAATGCCTGCTCCATTGCTCAAGGTTATCCTGCCTTCAGTGATTTCCAGGAGCCCTCTGTATCCCCTTCTGTTATGCTTTATCCATCGTAACACACTGTTACTTCCTAATCTCTTTATCACGAGAACCCACCCATGGCAGAGTGCAGTCAATAAATGGATTTACCTTGATGTCTTCTGTTGGTGTTAGATCAGCTCCAAAATGTACTGGTGGTTCTTCCTAAGCAGCATGTGTCTTAACTTTGACAGGAAAATTTCCCAAGTGTGTCTGCTTAGAGTTAGTCTTCTAAACCCTCCTCTTGGCATCTGGCTGAAGCACCAGAGCTTTCTGAGAGCTTTAGCTGATTGACATTAGTGACACTGCAGCCCTGTTCCCAAGATATCAAAATACACATTTTGTTTGGAGCAGGAAACTGTTGGTCTGAATTTGTTTGCAGCAGGAACAGAAGTTTGGCTGTGAGGTTTGTTTTCTGTAGTATAAAGAAAGGTTGTAATTTATTTATGGGTTATAGACCTGTGAATAAATATATCTTTAGTACCTATAATCTCAAAATTTACTTCTGCTCTACAATATAAGTGAAGCATTTCATGACAGAAACATGGAAAGGTGAATATTGGCCTTTTGTGACTCTGGAAAACTTCCTAAGAAGTTTTGGACTCTGGAAAACTCTGTACGTGTGTGTTTTCAATGTCTGCGGACAAAGCCTGGCTCTGTTTCTGTACTTTTCAGTACTTGTCACTGAGAAGAGATGAAAAAAATATCTGCAAAGTTACTTAGCTTGATCAAGGGTAATCAGACTCAAATAAGGTGAGGCTGCAGGACCAGTACTAGCATGTCTCTGATGCCTTGAGTATCACAACAAAAGGTTCAGAAATGTTGAAGGTCACTGAAACCATGCCAGTGAGCCTAGACATGATACAAAAATCATATTTCTATAGGCCTTCCACATGAAAGGAGAAAAAGAATATAAACCAGTGATTTTCATATTTTTGAAAGTCTCCTTTCCTGCAACACCAGGAATGTGATGCTGGGGGAATGTGGGTGCAGAACTCTCCATCTGTCTTGCTGGCCAATATTGTCTTGTTTCTGTGTTTCTTCACAGACTCATGTCTGTGTGAGAGCTCTCTGAGGCAGAGATCCTACTTTTTTTTTTTTTTTTTTTTGCACCATAGCTGGCACACCAAAACGTGAATTT
>VZRL01000553.1:44195-59930 GCA_013397895.1 Origma solitaria
TTGGCACAGCATCTGACACACTAAAGTTTGAATTCATAACCATCTCTTGTGAGCTAGCATTAAACATTTCTGGCATGAGCAATATTTAAGGAAAAATCAGACTTTTAATACTGTACATTGCTCTTGTGCTAGGCTTCTGTGCGCAGGTGAATTTCACTCTTTGAGATCTCATTATGGGGCAGGGTTTTATGTTCTAAAGATGTAGCAAAATCAGCCATCTAGGGAATACTCATAGCCTACATCTCACCCCACCTACCCTCTTAACTCTATCAGTAGAATTGTTTCTGAGGCCCATGCTAAGAACAAGAATAGGGAACTGATCTGGCTTTTGGAAGAAGAAAATGGCTAAAGAATGCAACTATATATTCACTATTGACCCAGTAAGCAAAATGTCAGACCCTTGTACAACCAAGAGAGTTCATTGCAGCAAGTGAATGGGAACAAGAAGTTGTACGGGTGGAGTGTGGGAACCAGTGTGGCTGTTAAACACTTGATACACTGAAACACGGTCTGGAAGTGATGCTCTGGAGTCTTGTCTTCCTCCCAGTTTCTCTTTCACTCCAATAAAGTAATAAAACCTCCTGCCTGCTTGGTAAGAGTGAGCTGTGTCTGCTCTTAGGGAAGATGTTGGTTAGGAGAGAGTAGAAGCACTGAGCCAATGCTCATTGCCTGAATTGGCAGAGGTGTAAATCTGGGTCAAGAGGGAGTGATCAGCTCAGGCCAGGCCAGGCCAGGCCAGGGGTGTTGCAAGGCTGTTTCAGTGCTCACTTAGCTGCTCTGCTTCACAAGCACTGATCTATTTGCTTTTTCTTTCATCTCATGCAGAGCACAGAGTGCAAGGGGACAGGCACTCTGATTCCTGTGATGTGCTGAAGTTGATGACTCCTAGTTTGCTCATCTGTGCAGCAAAGAAATCAGTCAGTTGAGGTAACACACTTACATGCATTTTGCCCCAAAGCCTCTCCAGCTAGAGCTGTGAGAATGGCTTTTGTTCTGCCACAATGGAGAGGAGAATTCTCATGTATATTTTAAACAGCATGCTGAAAGTAAGGACTGATCTTCCTTGCTAAAACCAGGGAAATTTTATTGAACTCAGTGAAAATGGCATCTGAAATCCCTCAGAGTGATAACAGGACCAAATCTTGCAAGCTCTCTGTTATGCCTATAGGGTTAATTTCCGTTAGCAAATTAATTTTCTTTTGCTTTCATCTAAATGAGCCATGAGAATCCAGCCACCATTACAAAGAGCATACTAACACTGGTAGCATTGTCCTTTTCTGTCTACTGCTTCTGTCCTGAGTTGATTTGGACACAAGTGACATCAGTCACATCTGGAGAGATTGCAGCCAGGGTAAGTGGATGTGTCAGAGAACGGAAATTGCAGGAGGTACCTGACCCGGCAGAGAAGCAGGGAAATAGTGCCATGAATCAGTCTAGAAGAGAACTGTACCCATCTGCAAATCCAGTGGAAGAAGAAATGTGATTTTATGGTTTAGTTTCTAATGAAGGAGGCAGTAAATTAATCTATAATCCAAAATGGACTAAAAATTTCAGCAAACTGTTAATGGAGGATGTGTCCACTTATCTCATGCTCACACATCACATATAACTACAGAACATCTGGTGGCTCCTGGGTATGAATAAGATTGGCCGGTGCTCTTGTGTTGTCATTGCCTGCTTCCTCGTTATAGCTATAGTTCATCCCATCCTAAATTTCAGTAACTAGGCAGGTACAAATTCTTGCATGTGCAAGGATTTGTACACACAAAATTGTATTTTAAATTTGGAGGCCTCTTTTCACCCTCTGCTTTCTCTGGAGAGTGCATAGTTGCTGACTGTCTTCCCTTCTGGGATGGAGGACCCTCAAGCAGACAGGTAAACAACTTTGAGACTTCTCTAGTCTTGCAAGCTCCCACAGACGTGCTCGAGGAAGCCACACTGCATGAAATGCCCCAATACATCGTTAGAAAAGACAAACTGATGTAGTTAGAGAAATCTGCCAGCAAAAAAAGGAAATTTAACTTACCCATGACATTTTCATTGTAGGGGGCTATATGGGGAGAACTGGTGACAGCTACCCAAATTTTACAGTAAATTGCGCTGGTGTTACAGAGATGGACAGAAGCTGACTGACTGACCAACCTTTTGACTTTAGTACACAGTCTGTAGTGTCAGGTTCCCAGCATACTGCAGGCACAGCTTCTATTACACCTTTCCTGCTGGAATTTGAGTAAATATACTTAAAGCGAACTAAAAAGTCACAGTTCATTGACAGTAACTGAACAGAACTGAGAAAGGAAAAACAGGATAGCTTGAAAAGTCAGGAGCTAAATTACCTGCAGAGAGCATGGATAGGTAAAGATACACAGATCAGACAGTGCAACAGTCACCAGCCACTGTGCACTGCAGCCAAAACACGGTCAGCCAGCTGTCTATCCAGCTCCATAACACCTCGGCATTATGGATCTGCCCACCTCTGCTTGTCTCGTACAAACAATGCAGTATAGTGACAACTCAGTACTTGGGCTGGGCTGGCTGAAAGGAGGATTTATTGTAGTTTTACCCATCACATTTTGCTGGGTTTATGTGTCTATTTTTACTCAATCCTGAGCAGCTGAAAGAGCCTTTCTTTTTCCTACTTAAAGTCTTTATTTTCTTCTCCTCTACCAGCATGTTGTTTACATGCCCTGATCAGAGTAATCAAAGGAGCTTGAGAGGTGCCCGATTCATTCAGTTTGATTTTCTGCCTAAAGGTAGGCTTTTTCTTCAAGCCTTGAAGTGATGTTATTCAGGCTTCCTCAAATCTCCCTTTTCCCACAAAATGAAGAAGCCAGTTTTGCCCAGCTCAAGATGCTGTTTGAAGTCAGATTGTAGCTGTCTATACATCAGTGGAGAACATAAACCTCTGCACTGAATTGTTATTGCCCTGGGCTCACAGCCAGCGTCTGGTGTCATCCACCTGCTTCACCTACTTCAATTCAAAAGTTATCTCTGGATATAAGAAATAAGTCTTTGGAAATGCCTTCTCCACAGGCACTTCCACCCCTACCCATCTGCAACATAAACACCTACCTGGACATCTCAGCTCTAGAGCAGAGCACAAAGGGGGAAAAGGACACACAGAGGTATTTTTAGACACCTCATTTCCCACCACACTCCTTGAATATGGACTAAAGCAACAGAGGAGCAGGTTATGAAGGCCACAAAAATCACACTAGAGAGGAGTTGTGGACAAGGTATTGGCCTTGCATGAATGGGATAGGAAATTTCCTTAGCTTGCGACTTTTCTCCTACCCTTACTGGTAGCCTTGCCTGCTGCTTTACAGTGTTTCACGGGGGGACATGGTTATACTTTCCTCTCCAAACTATGCCATATGACTGGAGCTGTCACTAAAGGACAGCCATGAGCCAATCCACTGCAGACCCACATGTGGTCTGTGCCAGATACTGGAAGGCTTTTTTGTGCTAATACCCCGCGTCTTCAGCTCAGGACTTAATCCAACAAGAAATTCTTACGTTCTAGTGCCAGGAAATAGAGTGTAAAAACACCATTAAAATAATACTTCTCTGAGATATGTTGTGCAAGCCAACCTGGAGAGGACAAAACTGTAATCTTTTTGGTGTTATTGTAACCTAGTGCCCATAAGGAAAAGCAAATATCAACTTCGAATTAACTGTGATACACACACTGAAAGCTAAGTGGAGTGAATGAGGAGAGCCCAGAGATAAAGCATGCTGCTCTCCAGATAATATTCTGAAAATTAAAGTGAGTGGATGGAAGATATACATCACAAAAATATTCTATTATGCTCAGTGTACTAGAGCAGAACTTTCACCCTTTTAAACTCTCATTAAAATGCAGCCATTTTTGTTTCAAAGGATTAACATGTTGGCTCTAAAGAGAAGAAAAATGTGATTCATGGTGTGCTTGGAATTAGATATTGTTAATTGAAAATAACCTTAGGCACTTACACAGTTCTTTTCAGCTCAGAATCCTGAAACTATTTTGTGTTTGTATAAAATTCATTCATGTAAAGGGGCTGCTAAAAGACTTGTGTGCAGCAAAAATCTCACCAAAAAGTACTGTGGGACCTCTTGTATGCTTGCATTGTGCACTGAGGCAAACATCACTTATGGGCAGAGGGCTTTTGAAAATGTGGAGACTCACTGTCACATAGGAACAAAGTACCTGTCTGTAAAAATAGCGGGAAATTCTTTATGATGGTTTGGCTACAGCTGAATGGGTATTTGTACAGCTAGATAAAACAAGTCCCCTGGAAACTCTGGAAAAAAGACACTGGTGCAGTCCAGCTTCTGTCACTCTGAACACGGAAAAATATTCATTGTGAAATGAGGACTTTGTAGCCTTGTGCAAACTCCTAATCAAAATTAATGTAGAGAAGAAATTACTAGTGGTGTGTTTTGGCCACAGGGAATTTTCTGATGGTCTGAATCCTCCAGTTTAGCAGGGAAGTTCAGAGAATTCTTAAGTCCACTGTGGTCAAAAGCCACACCAAGATTCCCCAAAGGACTTCCACAAGAACTCAGAAGGGAGGCAGACTGTTAAGGGACTTTATGAATGAAGGTCAGTGACTCTTAACTCAGCTGCATCACAAATGTTCCTGCTTGGCAAGTGGGGAACCAGGCACCCACAGTGTAGGGGCTTGCTTAAGGTCAGAGTACCACTTAGTCTGGAGGAAACTAAAACCCCTTCAGTCATCTCCTTTTCCCCACTCTCCCAGTGTCAAATGAAGAAGAAGCATCATTCATGAATTACACTAATTTTATAAAATATCAAACAAAAGCCATTAAAATTTATCAAAAGCAGAAACAGCTAATTCAGAGAGTGGTCTCCTTCCTTTGGTCTCTGGAATAGTTTAGTGATATTCTGTGGTGGTGTTCTGAAGATTTATGCTTTATTTGCTTGTACAGTGCTGGCACTGATGTGTTGGAGTGAAGATTTATCTTTCTAAGTTTTTTGTTTCTGAACTCATTGTGATCAACTTTAAGTTTGCTGCTAAGTGGCTGGGATTTAGAGTGGTTGGGACAGTGACCAAATCAAAGTCCTACTTCGGTACGTGGAGGCAAAAGAAGTATCAATGCTAGGCCAGGAAATTTTGCAAAGTGTCACCAGATGAAATAAATAACTCTGGAATAAAGATGAACAGAGCACCACATACTGAAAGGAAATAGCTGTTTGAAGTGGAGAGAGCAGGATGACAATTTTCATGTGGCTAATTGATGCAGCAATTCCAGCAGGAAGTCTTGTAACTGATGAGTGTATCCAACACCTCCAGATGCCCCCTGGGAAGCAGAGGTGATGAACATCTTTGATAAGCCATTTTCTGCAGGCTTTCATTCTCTGCTAAGGTAAGGGGTGATTTCTCACAGCCCTACTAGCCCCTCATAACCTTTTTGTATTATCAGTTGGGGCCTGCCATCGCTCTTGGAAAGAGGAATAGCTTCCTTTCACACTGTGTCTGGGATGCAGGTAATGAGATGGGGAAAGATACAGGTACAAGACTTAGTGAAGACAACTAAATCCAAAGTGCTATATTTTGTACCCAGCTTTGGCTCTGTTTTATCCAAGGAAGAACTAGCTATAAGCTGCATGTAAAAGGCCAGTGATATTAAAGCACTTGGCTCTGAAGAGATCTGGGAATGAGAAATGCCACACAGTAGAAGCTGCTACTGTTGTCATTTTACTGTGGGCAGTTCACTGTCAGCTTCAAAGAGTGGTGGAGGAGAAGGGTGGAGTGGAGGAGGCTGGAGGGAAAGCCATTAGGATGGGCAGAGAGGGCACTACCTGGAGCAGACTCACGATAGAGCTATGGACAAATCTCTCACACCAGAAACCCAGAAAAGTCACTTAAAAAGCTCTTATTATTGTCATCAAGGTCAGGATTTCACAGAGGTCTGACCTCAGCTTTATGTAGTCCAAAGTATAGGTCACAGCCTCACAAGGGGAGCTCCAACAAAGCATGACATGGGAGTGATTTTTGCCTTTAAGCTCTTCGATATGTCACCATGGCTTTTATGTCTCATTATTCACTCATATGTATGACCTCTTCCTAAGGCTCTGCACTGAGTTCCCTGCAGAGATCATTAGTGCCTCTCCTGGGGCAGCAAATGTGGAGACAAGGGGTAAAAAAATACATGGGTTTCACAGGAGCTCAGTACTACATTCTGGAAACATCGTCTCTGTCCTCAGATAGCTTTCCAAGCACACGATGGGGAAAACACTGGTGGTGTTTCAATTAGCACTCTGCAGCTCTCCAGATGTGCCACGGCTCTCAGAGCCCTGGGTTCACTGCTACACTGAGCCTCCCTGTGTTCATGGAATGGCACCTGCTGCTGTGTGCAATGCCTCCACAAGGCACACATCCCTGCCAGCCCAAAGCGAAGATGTGGCAAAATCACCGAAACTCTTTGACTCTTGCAAAAGGTGGAGTTTGTTGTCCCGTTATAAAACCACATACAGGGAGCCTAATCCTTGGCTCTCTGTCTCATGAAATTAAGTGAATTTCCCACAGAAATGAAAGAAAATTTTATCTCAATAAACCTTCAGTATTTACTGGCTTTACTTTGGTTAAATAACCAGGGGGAATTTAAACTGATAATTTGTTTTCCTGTGGAAAAATCCCATGCACTGTAATAGAGGAGACCCTGAAAGGCTTTTATCTTAATTACTGCAGAGAATTACAGAGAATTAGATCCTTTCTAATGGTTTTCTGAATCATCCTTTGGGATTTGATAGCAGGAATATAATTCGCTATCGAATTGTATAGACTAGTGGAATAACAATGCCTCTAGAAAAGTGTTCACTATCTATTAATGTCTATAGGGCTTCCCTATAAAAGGTTTCTAAAAGCCTTTTATTTACAAATATTTCCAGGGGGTTCTATTATGCTGTACACCTTTGTTTATAATGCACACTCATTAGAGTAAGAAAAGCAAAAGTAGGCAGCAGAGACCAGTGATCTGCTTTCTGGGAAAAAGGACAGCATGGAATCACAGGAGACCATAACCCCGTGAAAATGCATCACATAGCCTAGAAAGGCAGAAAACAGCTCAGGTTTTCATCCTGCATGCGGTTATTGCTGACAGACCCACCTAAACTCTGCAGCTTTAGGGAGGCTTAAAGAGGTTTAGGTTTATTTTGGATTTCAGCTCCATAAAGTAACACAATAAGTCAGTAACAGTTTGATCATACCCTGGAAGCTTGCGTGCAAGAATCCTTGATTGCGTGTATCATATAGCAATAGCTACCAGCTATGGATAGCAACAGCTGATCAATTCCTTGTTTACTTCCTTCCGCTGAGCAGCAGCCGGATCTTTCAGCTGCAATCACAGCTCCCTCCTGAGCAGACTCTGCTGTACACAGCCTGTTTCTTCCTCCCCTGGTACTTGTTGCGCTGACAGGAAAGGACTCCCTGAACGCTGTTCCACACCCTCACTCCCACCTCACAGACATCAGTACCATCACATAGGGAAACCTGGGTCTCAGTTGTGCAGAGGTTTGCTACACGCAGATCTCGTATCACTGTTAACATGCTTAAGCCTCCGAGGAATGCTTGCAGTCACAGTGTGGTGGGGCAGTCAGGTGCTTTGTGCATTAGGAGTGATAGTGAGCTCCTCTTCCAACCCTCCTGTCAGCAGCAATGAGTAAGGGCTACACAATACCTGCTTTGGGAGTTTTCCATTTCTGATGGGTATTGCTGTTCCCTTTTTGGTTTGTGCTAACTGCTTTTCCTCTCTTCTTGTACAACCTTGAAGGAAAAGAATTTGTTGAGTGTAGTTGTGTGCTTTTCAACAGATTTTTGATTTCACCACCTGATGGGGAACGTGCTGAATGGTGCCTGACTCCAGTGTGTGCTGCCAAAGTTTCCCTGGGTTTTAGCTAAGTCTGCCAGAAGCAAGAGTTTGCAGAGCTGGAAACAAGAGAAGTCACAGAAAAGTCTAGGCATCTATCCTCAATCACCTCTTGAAAGTTCCCAGCAGGGAAAATGGAAGAAAAATGACAGCAGCAACTTCAGGGTTTGCCTGTTTCTGCAAAAGAGGTGAGGATAGAAGAGGAAACCCAGTGAGTTTATGTGACTTTTCAGGTGACAACATGCCAAGCTTTCACACAGGAGTCACAGAGGGATTCTAGCACTGAAGGATACGGAGGGGTTTTTTTGAGAAAAATTAAATTCGGGGAATGTTACAAAGGCACCCCAGCATTGTATGCCTGTGGCAGGTATCCCAACATTTCATGCCCGTGCATTGATAGTCCACATGACAAAAGGTGTTTGATAATCTCAGACTAAAAGATGCTTTTCATTTCCCAGGGACCCATTTATATTGCAGATATTCATGTGCCAGCTGCTAATACAAAACACTTAAGAGTAAGTACAGACCATTCCAGAAAGCAGAAAACAGCATGCTCAGTACTGGAAGTAAAACACAAATTATTTTAGTTATTAGATATTTAAGTTGAACTAAAGCTAGAAAAACCATTCATGTGTGCTGCATTTCTGACCAAGTCCTGGCTCACTAATATCTTTCATGAAAAGCACAATTACCTTGATTTTCCATAACTTCCCTTCCCTCCCCTCCCTTCCCCTCCCCTCTCATTTTTCATTATTTTTCATTTACAATTGTCTGTCTTGGCAGACAGACAAGTCCTGTGTTCAGGACACAAACTCCTACTCGTTATTGTAGATATCTAAAATGTTTTATCTGACACATTTTCAGGCTGTCACAAGCATTACAGGAGATTTTTTTTTTGTTATTTTAGATTGTTCCTGCCTTTTGTTAATCCATCTCTGGTTTTCCTTTTCTCAGATATGAACCCATGCACCAGCCAAAGCTGTGCTGAAAGCTGCTTCTCAGCAATACAAAAACCCAGGATCTTAAAAATCTGTCAGCAGTGGCCAGATGCAGAGAGGTTTTTAGTGAAGTAGGACAGTTAAATACAGTACAGAGCTCAGGCCTCCCAGATTTCATTTTATGTTAATGTATTTGTATAGAAAGACGCAAAGAAAGCTCTTAGATCTTCATGCTAATGAAAAGGAAATTGATATATAAGTCAGTGTGGTTTGACAATCATTTACAGATTGGGATATTCTAACAGGAAGCGGAATGTGAGGAAGGGCAGAGGAAAGGGACTATTGGCTTTCAACATGTGACCAAGGGACTGTTTTCTCTGTGTGGATGCTGCCACAGGGAATTGTAGCATTTCCTGCTAACCTCCATTTTCCCATACCTTTATGACAACTAGTAAGAAGTGTGTTCTCTATAGGAAAGAGTCTGTGTGTTGGACTGTTTCTTGTTTTCAAACTTGGAAAAATATCCGTCTTTTACAGCTGCAGCCATTTCACAGCTATGGCTACTATACAATGGCCTGGAGAACTGAGTCTCCTGTGAACTCAATGTGGGATTTTAAATAAGAAATGATGTTGAGACTGGTACAATATGAGGCTCCAAAGAGGTAGCAGGTACGTCTAAATCACAAGGGCAGTTGCGATTTTACTGAGTTTGCATGTAAAGTGTTGTGTTGAAATCAGCTCAAGAGCTGCAGAGTATGATGTGAGAGTTAAACTGCTGCTGATAGTCACCTTGTGAGCACAGGGGTGGCTCAAGAGAAATGGTCTAATTGGTTCTTCTCCTCCTAGGTCTGCACATCACTGCAGGCACAGACCCACCAGTAACATTTCTAAGCTCCTGGATGGGAAGAGAGCCGCTGAGTGAGGTCTCTGAGCATACAAGGAAATGAAACAGAAGTGCTAATGACCACTTCTTCATTATGTTTATATCTGGTCTCCAGTACAATAGGGCCCTGATTATAATTTGTGGCTTTTGATATTACTGTAATACAAGCAATTAGCTCCAAATGAACAACAGCAATGTGTAGACAAGCTGTACATAATGCATATAGATGTGCAAGGGAGCATGTCATGCTGTTTGTGTTCCCCGCACTGTCCCACCAAAATTTATTTATTACATATGGAACCAAACCCAAACGCCAAATCTTTATCCTCTCCATGTAGGGGAAATTAGCACGTGGATGAGGGATTTGATGTTCTGGCCATATTCCTGTGCCAAAGCATTAGCTCCAGTGCAGCACTGCAATGCTCAACAGTGCTCAGATATGAATCCAAATTTTACTGCTCAAGAAAATCCCAATTTAAAAATAAAACTAGTAACAGAAAATTTACATAAATCCAGGAAATGAACAGCAGAAATCTATCCAAACGTTGCTTACAGAGGCTCAGAGCCAGGCCACTTAGAGACTATGAAGTTATCAGATCAACTTCAAAGGTGTCTGGGTACAAACTAATGACACTTTACAATAAACAGATCACCAGTATATTTTCACAAAAAAAAAAAAAGACACTGAGGTAAGAATAGTAAATGATCCACCTGGGGACTTTGAATAGTTATTGTCTGAAGCTGGTTGAGAATCAGGAGTCTACTTCTTAGAACCTTACTTAAAAGCATCTGCTCTTCTTTTAGAAAATGTTTCAAGCATCCCAAGTATGGGTACTTTGAGGCTGGCTATGACAGATGCAATGTTATTGTTTCAAAAAATTTTAATGAGCACAGCTCTGCTGCCATGTGGATGGCTCGATGCTGTGTTTTACTGACAGGATGGAGTGCACAACTCTTCACAGGGGAAGGATTTTCTTTTTTTTTTTTAAATCCAGAGGAAAAGTTTAGGTCTGTCAAGGAAGCAACATGCGTCTTTTTGAAACTGTCTGAATATTGTGGTGTGTTCTGGATGCTATTGGTCTGTCATAATCCTTTGCATATTGAGATTGTGCCTGCAAATCACCCAGATTTTTAGCTACAGACACAAAGTCTGTGGTGCCTGGAGGGGGAATAAGGAGGGGGCAGAGCTCCTCATGGTCTCTGGGAAACATCTGGGGGACACTAGGTGTTTGGAGAGGGACACAGCTGAGTATAATCCATGCTGGTTTGGCTGGCAAATTTAACAGTTGTGACCATGCCTGCCCCATGTGGAGACAGCTCCAGACGGTGAAATTAATGGGATCCACGGGTCAGAATGGGGCTGATTTTACCCTACAAATGGGGGAAATCAAGAGGGACCCCTGAATACAGAGTAGGAGCCCAATTTCTTGCCAGTTCCAGATCTCCAGAGTCTGGGAGTGCGGTGATGGGGCTCTGTGACTGCTGTTCCTCCAAGTCTTGCCCCTCTGAAGCATGTAACTTGACTAGCAGAGCCAGGGAGATATCATGAGTCCAGACTTCATCTGAAAGACTCTGTTTGCCCTGAGTCTGCACTAAACTTAGCCTTTGTAGATCCCAGCCTTGTGGAGCCTGAAGACTGCAGTGCTGTTTTGAAGATATTTTTGGGGCGTGTGAAATAGAGGCAAAGTTTCTGGCATGAGAAAGAGGGGAAGACCTCATGCAAAGAAGCACAAGGAGTGCTTTAGTGACATCATGGCATGCTGTGACATTCCAGTTCGGTCCAGGAGTCCCAAAATGCCTCACTCCAGAACCAGACTAGGGACTGTTAGTGGAGGGAAAGACCTGAAGAGCAATGAAGCAGCTGAAGTACACAAGGTTATCATCAGCCCAATGAACATGAGGTCCTGATTACTGTGAAACTAGGTTTGGTGCTTCTCTGTGCTCCTTCCTGGTGCTGGGACTCTGGGACTGGTGCAGATCTGGGAATTGAGGCCACACAGAGGAAGCGTATAGGCAGGAGAAAAGGGAGAAATCTTGGCCAGGATTCAGCTATCAACGGGAAGAGCACAGCTGAGAGCAAAGCCAGAGAGAGAAGGATGGCACAGCAGGATCCTTGGTCTGCCACTGAGCGACTCCTGCTCCGTGAGCAGCTCATTTTCCTGCTCTGTCATTCTTCTTATCTGCACAGACAGCCTGTTCTATAGGCCAGGACCAGCTTTCTGCAACACGAGGCACAAAGGACCCTTGAACAGCTTAGAAGGTACCGCAATAGTATGAAGCAGAAATTGCAGCCACCAGATGGAGAAAATAGAGCACTTCCAGTCAGCAATTTTGTTCCTGGTGAAGTCCCATGCCACATGAAGCTTTGAGCTACAGCTGCTGCAGTGCTAAGTACAGAAAAGGGAGATCTTTCTGGAGTCTACTTTTAAATTTAAAAAACTGGGTACAATTTCCATGAAATGAGGGATGAATTTAGCTCATTTTGCATCATGCTCTAATTACCAGCTGCAGTGAAATATTCTAAGATGATGTATCTCAGGCTCCATCTTATTTCTGGATCTTGTTCCAATTAATTCTGTCTACCAGTTTACAGCATCCAAATGAAATGCACTGAGCATCAGGCCATGAATTGCCCGGTCTTTCTCCCTTGGTATCCTGGGCCAATTGCTCTTCATAGCTACTGCAGTACTGTTTTGCCAGTCTTAGGATGATGGTATTAATAATCACTTGCTATCCAGCAGTTTTTTGAGACAGTCTATTCAAGTGTGAAAAGCTTTTTGAGGTCCCAGGTCATGGTACAGAAGTGAGAACAGTTATTTCTTCTCTTTCACATCATTTTTCTGTGGCCTGTTCTATTTCTGAATGCTGGAAGTGGAACTGAAAAGAGGGTATCTATTCTGCAAGAGAAAAGGGAGGTCTATTTTACAGGAGGAAAAGAGGAAAACTGTTTGAAGGAAAGAGAAAACATGTGGGAGAAAGGAGGGGTGAATGTGAGAGGGAAGGCACAGATTCTAGTGCAGGTGAGAAACAGTTTAGTAATCCAGGTTCTCAATCCCTATTCCAAATAAGGTGAATGTCTTCATTAGCAAGTCTTGGGGCCAGCACGGCAAGGCCATAGATTCCTTCCAGGTCCCAAATAATGTTCCCAAGAGGAGCTTTGAGGGTGCTGCATTTTTTTTTCCACAAAGAGTTCAATTTCAGAAAGAAGAAAGGTTTGGTAGAAAACTCCTGGCCAACAGTATTTGCAATCTCATTCTCATTTATTTGCTCAAGTAATCCCCAGTGCTTGATTTACGTAAGACTTGAATTAACTGTGTATTTATTCAGAGATCTTAAATTACACTGATGTGATGAGGTAAAATTGCAAGCTGATGCAGTTTCAAGGGTATTAACAAGCACATGATGGTGAGGCAGATCCCACTTGCCACTGAGGAACCCAAGCCCATTCAAAGGTTTTCAGAGAAGGTAAAAGAGATCTTTTACAAGTGCAATTGCTTTTCATGAAGCAAAATTTCTCTTAGCACTGATGTGAGGTAGAGAGGTGCAACACCTATTAGAGTCTCTTAAAGAAAACTAAAACTGCTTGCTTGGTGCTGCTCTTGGTGAACAGTCTTACTTTGAGCTCAGACACTGAATGAAGCACATTTTTGGATCTGAGCAATTTCTGAATAATGCATGGTACCAGGAATAAAATTCAGATGAGCAGGAAGCATGGAACAGTTAACACCCTGATCTAATGGAAATTTTCTCTAAATATGAAGGTGACTATAACTTCAAGCAGAGGTGCCATTAGAAAAGAGAAACTGAAGTCACCATTGCTTTGGCATTAGCTGTTTCTGAAGTACTTCATGTTTTCAATAGGTGCTTAATGAATTCAGGCAATGAAAGCTAGCTATGAAGTTATCACTGAATGGGATTTAAACCTGTTAAATGAAGAGGGAGGAAAATGATAATGTAAGTCTGTGGTTGATGTGGGTGGAGAGTTGATAGGACTGTTTGGAGGTCCACTGAAAGACAGAATCTGAGACAAAATGCTCATAAAGAAATGACTGGAAGTTCCAGTATTGAAATATGATGCAGCAAATAAGATATGGTTAGGAAAGAAAGCTACCTGGTCCATGAAGCTTGTGGAGATCATCAGCTTGAAAAAGATGAGGCAAGAGGATTGGGGACGAAAACTGTAGCTGGCATAAAAAGATCCATCTGCTTTGCCTAAGTGGGAGCCAGTGATGCATACAGCAGAGCTGCTGGTGGTTTGCACCACGTGAAAAAGGGAAACAAGGATACTCACACAGCTAAAAATGGTTATGGCTGGCACACAAGGGACTTACAGGTGTTCAGAGACGGACAGGGCAACACAGAAGGTCTTGAAGTGGGTTGGGGTTCAGAACTACTGTGACTTCTGTGGGAGCAGCATTATCACAAGAGGGAGCTGTCCGCCTGTATGAGATTGTCACCCCAGCCTGAAACACTGCGGGGAAACAGCACCAGAGCTCTCAAACCTGGAGAGGGGCAGGAGGAAAGAGCTCCTGAGCGCTCAGACAGGCAGTGACCACAGCAGCCAACACGGGAGGGCATGGGCTGAGTGGAGCTAGCAGAACTAATCCCACAGGGCAGGCCACCAGCACTGCACACTGCTAATTGCTCTTCTGCAAGTCAGATCCTGCATTGTGTTAGTGCTATCAGTTAATTGGTTTTTTGTTTTTCTGTAGGCTTTGCTGGGGAGGTAGAAAAAGGAGAGGGGCTTGGTCAAAGTCAGACAGGTGCTAGTCAGAGGTTCATGTGACAAGGCAGCTGGTCAGCAAGGCTCCGATGGTGAATGAAGTCGATGTGTGTCAGTCGGCTGTGAGCAGTGTCTGAGCACAACAGGGCCTGTGTACCCAGCAGAGGGCATGTGCATACACACACACACACTCCTGCCTTTACCTTTGGGACATCATTTCTTAGATAATGAGCATATCAGTGCCCTCAAAACTGTGTAAGTGGCTACAGGACAAAGCCAGAGGCATCAGGCGTTCTGCTTTGAATGGTTTGTGGTTTCTGTTACAGGGTCCAAACCTACCCTTGTGCTGAACTTCCATTTCTGATCAAGATAATGGTTCAGAGGAACTAAGCAACATCCCTAAGTCCAGGTTTAAAGACTGGCATCTGTATTTACAATGTATCAGGCAAACCTGCCTGCAACCTCTTCACATTGAGCGTAGTTTCGTCTTCCAATTATTTCTCTGAATACTCATGCCCGATTTTGGTAGACACATTTTACTGTAGTCTGAGAATGAGCTGTAAGCTTTGTTTCCTGCCAAGCATCTTGAAAGGATAATACATATCCAAGCAGTTTGCATCAGTGCCATAGCATCTAAATGCCACAGCATCTAAATGCCCTGTAGAAGGCAAACACAATATATTTGTATGCTCCCTGGGCAGGAAGACAGACAGTTCTTCCAGTGGATGCACAAAGGTATGTAATGGACCGTGCTGTATATGTTCAATGATGGGTCAAGGCACAGAAGACCAGGCTAAAGGGAGAAAACCACTGCAGGTTGGAAAGTTAGAAGGCATTAAAAATACATACAGAAGAAAAGGGTGTAGGTTTGTTGATGGAAGAAATGGATGAAGATCAGAGGTCTGGGCTCCTTGCCACAGGCTGCTTGACCTCAGGCAAGTCTTCTGAGATCCCATTTCCCCCTCCTACTCTTTGTATATGTAACTCCCAGGAGCTTCGAGACAGGGTTAGTCTCAAGCACAGCAGTAACTGTACTTTCTCTTGGTCGTTGCTCCAAAGACATACCATAAAAACACTTCTTATATACATATATGTATATATAAAGCAATCTTCCAGATACCGTAAGAAGCTAAAAAGGAATAAACACAGAACGCCTTAAGAGCATGTGAGAGGAGCAGAGTTCCCAGCCGGTTGTTAATCCACTTGCAGGACATGGCTTTTGCTGAAGTTTAAAATCAAATTTAAATTAAAAGATAAAGGAAAAAAAAAGAAAGAAAAAAAAATTTATCCCAAGCCAGCAGTCTGGCTCCAGCCTCAGC
>VZRL01000553.1:60180-94548 GCA_013397895.1 Origma solitaria
AAGATGGCGGCGCCTCTCGCCAGCAAGGCAGGGTCCGCCGGCACCACCAGCAAGCCTCCCTTCCCGGAGCTGGATTTCCGATCGGGAGCCAGGGTGGAGGAATTAAATAAACTCATCCAGGAATTCACCAAGCACGATCAGAGGGAGTACGACGACCAGCGAGCCCTGGAGATCCACACGGCGAAGGACTTCATCTTCTCCATGCTGGGTAGGGCAGGGACCGTGCGGGGCGGGGGCGGGGGAGATGCCGGCCGGGGACCCCCGGGCAGGGCTCCCGGCGGTGCGGCACCAGCGGAGCCTTTCCCCCCGCCGCGGCCGCTCGGGCTGGGGGGGTCCCGGGCCGCAGGGCAGCTCTCACCCCCAGGAAACTATTTTTTCCTGTCCTATCCAACTAGCCTTTGGCAGCGATGTATTTATAAGCACAGTGGAAAGGCTGGGTCGCAGAGCTTACCGGTGCCCGAGAAACACGCCGAGCCAGCAGGGCTGCAGGCGAGGCGAGCCCGACCCTTTATTGTTTTTCCCCCAACCATCAAGGCGTAGCAAACACAGATTTTTTTTAATTAATTTTTTTTTTCTGGACCGCTTATTTTGGTTGTTAGACCGGCTGATGCTTCTACAGGAGCATCTCCCGAACAGCCTTTCTTGCTTAGGTTGCAAAACTCGCAGCGAGTGGAGCAAGTCAGATTGTGGCGGGGGAGTCCTCATCTGCGTGAAACTTTGAATCCCGGGCAGGGATCCTTAAACCAGGGTGAAGCATGTGTTGGCCCTTCCGGAAATCACCTGGGCTCTGGCATGACTAAGGCTTCTTAAGAGTAGCAGAGTGAGTAACAGCTCTGATTCTCCAGGTAGTCAGTTTCTGATAAATATTTACCTTGAATTAACTAAGAAATCACCCACCCACACAAGAGCCTTCAGGATACAAAAGGATGCTCTTTAACATGCAGATTAGACCTTGAAATCAGTCATCCAAGTTTGAATCATTGCCTTAAACATTCTCTCAAACATTTTTGCGTAAACAGCTGCTGTGACCAGTGAATGGTTCTTTATAGTTCAGAGGTACACATACACCCTTAAAGCATACTTGGCACAAACCAAGTGTATGGTCTGCATGTACACTCTGAATAACCTACATCACTTTCCTCATCCAGAAACTCAGAGCTCTCCCCTTGCAATAATTATTGTTTTCTGTATTGAAGGATGGTCACTATAATAGAACACTTCCTCTATAGCCATGAACACACCTACACTCTGTAGTGAGAATCTACCTGTTCGTCTAGTTATCTTGTAAGGTGCCTGGATAAGTATAATTGCTTGCTGTATTGGATTTGCACAATTTTATGTGTGTATTGCTTTTTCACCAAGGGCTGGACAGGATATAGCAGACTAAATTTAGCCTGAGAACAAGGACAACAAGTTGAAAAGTCGGTAGCATGTATATTTATAGTTGCAGTTATAAATATTTTTCCCTTCCGAGTTAAAGAAAAAAAAAGAAAAGATGTGGTGAAGCCATGGTTGCATCAAAGCCTGTAAGATTTTTGTTCTTGAAAACCTGATGCAGTGGAAGTCATCCACTATTATGATCTGATACATTTTTCAATCAGGGCTTTAAATAAGTGGCTGAGGATGTGTGGCTAGATGGGATGGAGCAAAGAAGAGTGGAGAGAAAACAGCTATAGCTGCAGTGTGTCTAGCAAGTAGAGGAAGCTTTGTATGATCCTGTTTAGCATTAATAGTCTGCTAGGTACAGGGACCACAGAATTTCTTCCTGCCTCATATGGGAGAAGGCAATAGAAGAAAGACAGAAGAATGAACTGGAGCATGCCCTGTATTTCTGCATATGCACCCTAATGCCTTGCTGTTCGTGAAACAGGGAGCCTTAGGCTGTTTAGAAATAATGTAAATTAATGTGGTTGTCTTTGTTAATATAATGACTGGGAGATGAGTGTTCTTCTTTTAAATGTATAGCTAAACCTTTGGTTTCAACAAAAGCTATATTTCTGCCTAAGTTGTACATGATAATTTGCAGTAAGTCTTGTTTCTGAATAAAAGAAGAGACTTGAGGACTGAGCCCAGGGCAGAAATGGAGATGGGACATCTGATTTATCTGCATTAGACCCAGAAGTTGTGTTTGTGGATCAGATCCTTCTTAGCAAGAGAGGCTCTAAAATCTAAAAGGATTTAACTTATTAATAAATAGCTCTTTCCCCTGTGCCTGATCCCTCCCATACGTACTGCTCTTATCTCGTCGGGTGATGATAGGAAAATTAAACGCAGCTTTCCTGATTTAATTACATTGGTGTGTAATTGGTGGATGAATGATAGGTGAGGAGACCTTGTGCAGATTCTCAGATGTTTGTACTCTGCATGGCTTGCCCTCTAGGTCAGACTTCGCTTTTAATTTGTGTTAACTCTTTTTCATCTGTGTTGCCTTGCCCTGGCTATAAGCAACTGAACTCTGGGAGATCTAAAGAGTTGGACTGTGAGAAAATTAGGGAGAAGTACTACTCACCATGCATTTGTCCAAAATCTTGTCCCCCAAGTATTAGAACAGGACTGCAAATGACTCACCTTTCTGGTGGGAAAAGTGAGTATTTTCTGAATGTGGGCAGTTCCTGGACATTAACAGTCCCTTTCACAGTCACTAAGACCATATGGTCTTGCCAGCACCCTACACCAAAACAACAGGTGTATTTTGGTGCCTTTACTGGGTAACTTCCTGTACTCATACTGAGCTATGCCTGATAAATACTTGTCTCTTTGACTCAAGTATAACTGAGCTTTAGAGGAAGTGAAGGCTGTAGTAACCAAGAAAAAGAGTGGAGAAAAGACAGTTTTGTGTGCTGGGCAGAGGGCTGGCTGAGAGAGGCTGAGAGACCAAGTCTCTGCCTGCTAGTCATGAAAGGAGCTAATTATTCTCCTGATGACTCAGTTTTGGGGGGTTTTGTGATTAAAGAATGATAAAGGAGTATTTTTATCAAAGGATGATATTACAGTCAGTGATATTTTGATTTTTAAAGCAGTCCCTGCCAATGTGATGAGAGGTGCATAGCAGTCATATTAAAAACCTTTTAAGAGTACCTGACCTAGAGAGTATTGTTCTTGCCGTACAAGTACTTTCAGGAAATTCTTTAATAAACACTACATGTCTCTTTCTGTTCAGCACCTGAGTAAAAAGTAATGCACAGATATGATAGGCTGAAAACCCCCATGTATTATGCTCTTGGGAACTAGAACTTTGCATAGAAAATAACCCCTTGAAATTTCTAGAGCTGTTGTTGCCTCAAACCAGCTCATGTTATTAGGAATACCAACGCTCGAATTTTATTTATTAAGAAGAGAAAGGAACAAGGAGATATTAGTAAGTACAGACTATATAGACCTATACTCTCCACTCCAGGTACATATCAGTGTTCAGTCACCTAGAGCAGTTTTAAAGTTCGTTGGTTTGGTGTTTTGTTTCTGTCTCCTACCATGAGACTTCTCAGTAGAGCCAGAAGATGGATGCTTAGGACATTTCATGCCACTCTCCTTCCTGTGAAATCAAATCAGGGAAAAGGCTAGTATAAATTGGCGCTAAAGTGGCCTGTTGGGTTTTAAGGCCTCTAGTGTATCCTTTTGTCGCTTCAGTGGTTAGTTCTGTGGCAAGTGCCCAGCAGGGCAGGCCATGCTTTAAGCATCTGCCGGCGGCCGCAACTTAGAGCTGTTGACAAGACCTCTAGAGAGCTTGTCCCAGCACCTGATACAGGAGAGGTGGTCAGCCTATTCTGAGATCATTTCCTAATTCTCTGGTGTCTGCCTGGTGCTGTGCTGGCAAGTGCTTGTGACAGAGGCAAGTGTCAGAGGGAAAGCAGGACTGGCATTGGCCAATGCTTTCTGCTGCCAGTACCAGCCTCCCAAATGGAGTGAGCTACCCTACTGAGCCCCTGCATCTGTAGCAAGGCTTCCAACTGTTTCTTGGACTGATGGGCCCCTAAAATATGTGTTGTGGAGGTGCAGATTGCTGTGCTGAGAACACAGGTGTCCTGACAATAGCTTGCTTTTATCATTAGCTTCTACAAGGAAAGAATTTTGCAGTCACCCCCTGTACCCGAGGTCTGTGTAGCAGAACAGGACTGACAGTGTGACTCTTGTGTGGGTTTGTGTGCCATTTTTTTCTCCCCTTCCCTACCTGCTGTAACTTGCTGATAAAATCTATTGTAGATTAGATTTCAGGCATTGTTTGAAGTGTTACCTGTTTGTCTGTGATACATCATGGAAATTCTCTGGTTCCTGTTGTAGTGTCGAGCTGATGAAATAGCAACAGGATTGGAGTGATCTCTCTAGGGTTAAGTCTTTTGTGTGTGTGCGCCTTCTCTCAAGAGAGGCCAATCATGATAGGAGCGCACTGTACTCCGAAGCCTATGTTAATAAAGGCTCCCTGCTGGCATTCCCTGTGCTGCTGAATGCATAATGCACAGCTGTTAAAAACAACCTTACTGTATAACAGATTTCATTTCTGGCTTCACTTGTGTCTCCTCTCCTCACAGACCACATGTTTCTGTATTTGCATTTGAGGCTATGGGGGTTTCTTGGTGTTTTTGTTGATTTTTTTTTTTTTTAAATTAGGGGACAGTGTACTTAACTGGTAGAGTAAGTGTGGCAAGCATTGGTAGCTTCTGTTTGGTTGTACCTGCTAGAAATCAATCAATTTCATCTCACTGAGAATTCTGTCTATATAACTAGTTAAAAAGGTTTGGTAGCCTCCACTGTCTCTTTGTTCAAAGGGCTTGCTGGTCCATATATGTGTCATCAGTGAAAATAGATTGAAAATCTTTGTCTCAGTTTGTTTTAAGATGCTGGTACTTCACTTGCTCAATTACTGTTTTGAAACATAAGACTGTGATGCAAAGTATTTAGTGTAATAGCTAGGAACATGTCCTAAGGGCACAAATTCTCATGGCAGGCTTGTCAGACTGCCCACCGCCTGTTCCTTCAGTCTGTGGAAATATTTGTAAAAGATTTGGGTGAATACTTGCCAAGCCCAATTATGCAATTATGTTTTAAGGGCAATTTTATAATTATAGTGGAGGATGGTAACCAGGATACAGGAGTTGTTGAGGTTTTGACTTTTCCTTTTTTTTTTTCCACATGACTTTGCATGAATGTTAAAATATTCGGGCGATTCTAGTCAGAAACCAGTTGTTCAACTTTCTTTCAAGCAGCTAGCTACTTTTATAGGTGAGGCTAAATTAAAGATGACTCCAACATTGCTTATGAAGGCTGGAGGACATGTTTTATTATAGCTTTGGTAATCTGCAGGTTGGATGTGTACTCAGAGACCCAAAGTAGCTCATAGACAATGTCCAGTCTAGAGGAAGCTCAGAAGGTGAAAGTCCTGGAAAAGCAGAGGAGAGCTAAGCAGAAAGCAGCTTTGGAGGTTGTATTCACAGAATGTCCTTTATTGGCAAAAGAGCAGTAAGCCTGCATGGGAGCAACGGTGAGAGAGCTGAGAAATGACCTCCAGCTGCATGTCTCAAGTTATTTGTCCAAGTCTTGTCCTGATGACTCGTAGTGTGATGTGAGTTCAGGAACTGAACTGTACTTTATTGGAACTTAGAACCATGTTTCATAGGTTTCGCATCCTAACTATGGATTTTATATCCAGTGAAGGTTTATGACTTCTGTTAGCACAAACCTCTCTTACTGTCTGAGTAACAAAAATGTGGGGGTTGTCCTTTTTCTTCGCTAATGCAACTGGAAGACAGCTTATCAGACACTCAAATCTTTCTACAGCAGCTGATGTTCCAATTGACAGATACAGCTATGGATTTTGCTGTGTCTCATTAAGAGAGCTCCGCTGCTTGCTTTCGTTTCTACCATTCTGTTGCGTTCCCTTTTACTGTAAACAGCAATTGTCCTAGACTGAGTGGATTAATCTGTGCCTTAGTACTTCAGCCAACCTGACAGATCTCTGAATCGTGTACTTCTGCATTAGATAAACTTTCTGCATTTCTTTCAAAGCACTATTTCAGTGACTGTGTGGTTGTATCGGAATCATTCAGTTTGAAGATAGATTCCCTGCTCCCCAACGTATTTGACTTTTGAGCTTTTAATAAACACTTGATGCTAAGAAAGTTACAACAATCCTATTAATGCATTGTGTTTCAACTGTCAGACAGTCTGATTTTAACCTAATTTAAAGCATTTAATTAGAAGGTTGCTAATGCATTTTGTTATAAGCATGCTGGTGTCAAAAGTACAATTTGCATACCATTGAGTGGGGGTGATTAGTTGCTCTAAGGTTCATAATATCCATGTCTTTGACACAGCAGTGGTAGCTACTGCCACCCACTCATGTTTAGGGCTGTGGGCAGACATTTTCACAGCATTGGGTGGCTTCAGCTGGTAGAACAGGAGGTGGGTGGCATCTATTTCAACCTAAGAAAATCATTCCGTAGGTGAAACACTGAGTCACGGTGAGGACACCCGAGACCTCTGTTCTGAACTGCCCCCAAATTTATACACATCTGTGCAAGTTTCTGAAGGATAAGGATATGTAGTAGGGCCTTGGTACTATTAGAAGCCTTCCTTGTCTCCTGTGCTTCAGCAGTCTGTGAAAGGTGGGGTGGTACTGGAAGAATGGAACATTATGGTGCTGCTGTTCTTTATGTGAGGATGGTTTAATCATGCAACCCTCCAAGACTGAAGATGTAAAGGGAAGCCTGTTTTTGAGAGTCTTGCCACAAAAAGTATTTAAATAGTGAAGGCAAATAGTTGCTCTGTCATTGGGTGTTGATCTAGTGGCTTTGAGATCAAGTACAATTCACCCTCTGTGGGAGAGATTACAACCTGACCCAGTTCTAGCAAGTAATCTTATTTTGTACTGAAGGGATCCCAAAGCAAAATTGGGACAAATTAGTTTAAAGAACGTGTCCTGTCTATAGTGTGAATACTGATGTAATTTGGCAGAGTCAGGCAATGTCTTTGGTCATAATTTAGGAGAAAAGTAGATGTTTATGAGTGGGATGGCATTGGTCTGTCTAGATCTTCTCTACTGTGGCTTGCTGTCAGACCATGCAGAATTTCTTCCACCCACTGACAGACTGAGAGTTCATAAATGATTTGGTCCAGAGCTGCTGAGTACTTAGGAAACACTTTCAGTTGCATCTGGAAATAACAAAGATAATTTTTGCTTTACTGCATAATCTGTTAGGCAATGTGCTTTTTTTTTTTTTTTTTGGTTCTAAAATGTCTTATCTCAACTCTCCTGTTCCTGTTGTGGGATCTTTTGGCACTGCTCCACAACTCTCTCTCAAGGATGAATGTTTTTATTCAGTGATGCATATTTGACCTGGTTTAGAAAATCAGGAGCTGAGGTTATGAAGAAGGAGTGGTATTAAACATCTATCAAAAATGCTAAGACAAACATTGCAATTAGCTTCTGTGCGTTTCCCTTCAGCACTTCTACTCTTTGCATTTTAATAGTCTGAAGAGTTAGTGATGCTTTGGGTGGCTCCTCTTGGAAATGAATCCTGTGCTAATAGCTCGGGCTGTGTCCGATCCACAGGCATGTGCTTGAAGATATTTCATGTTTGTTTTGTACCTCACTAATTAATGTATAAGTTAGTGGTAGAACAGCAGGAAAGCTGCATTTGCTGACACTTCATGAAATAATGATTTAATCCTTTGTGACACATTCCTGCTGAGTGTCAAAGCTGATAACTCTAATCTCTGTCCCTAGTTCAGTGCAACAGGAGCCTGTTCTAGAGGACGTTTTGCATGATCTTGCAACCTCTTGTAGGTACTTTGTGAGCAGTTCATGTAAACTTTTTTTGTACATTGCCACTCTTGAATGTGATTGTAGAGGATTGTCTGGCGCACTGAGGAATCTGGAGTTGAGAGCAAACAAAGGAGCTAACTGACTGCATTCAAATGAAATAAGGGTCATCCTGTGAGCAGCAGGGAAATACCCTCATCTCCTTCTAGATGCACTTCTTCCTTTGCCACCATTCACAGCAAGGCATGGTTCTATTGATCCAGAGGTGCGCATTGACAGAGCTTTAAATTCGCTTGGAAGGAGGCATGACAGACCAGGGGGTCTCAGTGCCCTGAGCTGGAGGACCATGACTGAGAGAATGATCAACTCCCAGTCAACCATGAAACTGTGTGGGATCTGCTGCTCCAGCTGGATCCTTACAAATCTGTGGGGCTGATGGGACTCATCCAAGAATTCTCAAAGATGTGCTGATGTCGTCACAAAACCTCTCTCAATGATTTTTGAGTGGTCTTGGGAATCCTGAGAGGTCCCAGCTGTCTGGAAGCTGGCAAACATTCCTGATTTTCAAGCAGGGCAAGAAGGAGGACTCCAGAAACTACAGGCCTGTCAGTCTCACTTCAGTGCTCCGTGAAGTTATGGAGATTATTCTGGGAGGTATTGAAAAACACTTGAGAGACAACACCATCATTGGTCACAGCCAGCACAGTTTCATGAGAGGAAAGTCCTTCTCGTTGAACCTAATTTCCTTTTATGGAATCACCTAATTACCTTTCCATCAGGCGCAGCATCGCCACATGGGCATGGGAGGGGATTGTCCTGCTCTGCTCTGCACTGGGGCAGCCTCACCTCCAGTGCTGGGGGCAGTTTTGGGAACTACAGTGTAAGAAAGACATTAAACTGTCAGAGAGCATCCAAAGGAGGGCAAAGAAGATGGTGAGGGGCCTTGAGGGGCAGATGTATGAGGAGCAGCTGAGGTCACTTGTTCTGTTCAGCCTGGAGGAGACTGAGGGGAGACCTCATTGCAGTCACGACTTCCTCTTGAGGGGACGAGGAGGGGCAGGCACTGATGTCTTCTCTGTGGTGACCCGTGACAGGACCTGAGGGAATGACCTGGAGTCAGAGGAGGTTTGGGTTGGATATCAGGCAAAGGTTCTTCACCCAGAGGGTGGCTGGGCACTGGAACAGCTCCCCAGGGCAGTGGTCACAGCACCAAACCTGACAGAGCTCAAGAAGCATTTGGACAACACTGTCAGGCACATGGTGTCTCTTGGGGATGGTGCTGTGCAGGGCCAGGAATTGGACTTGATCATCCTTGTGGTCCCTTCCAACTCAGCATATTCTGTGATTCTCTGAAACCCGCTCCTCTTTGTTCTATGTGATTCTGAAGCCTCGGTGTGGATGCAGATCTGCGTGCAGGGATAGCTGGGGCGCTGCTCTGCAATAGTTCTTGTGATACAACCAGCAGCTCTTGCTGCTGTTCCAGCATGGGCTGTGAATTGCTGTTTAAAATAAGCTTTTGGTTTAATGGTATTAACAAAAAAAAAAGTGCAGCTCTGCAAATAGAGAAGGGAATGACACTGTAACAACACTTCAGGGCGTCTGAAATTTGTCTTTTACACTTGCATACAGTGTGCTGAATGGCAGATCAGGTATTGATATCGGCCCCTTGGTATAAGACCCTTAAAGCTTGAGTTGCTGAAATATCTGTATTTTGTAGACGGTAGGGCATCCATGTGCTAAGCAATCAGTAACTTGAGGAAAATAAGAGGATGCTGCCAGCACAGCATCTCTGACAAGCTGAATTAAATGCTCATGTTTTTATCCAATGTGCAAGCTGTAATGCACATTTGAGTGCATTATTGAGAAAAAGGAACCATTACAATTTGATTGAGCATCTCTCAGAGGCTTGCCTTATGTAAAAAGTTGTCTGTAAAAGTTTGACCCTGAACCCCCATTTTTTGGTCAATGTCCTGGGAATCTTTGTGAGTGTGCAAAGTATACAGTTGCGGCAACAGTGATACAGTGAAAATAACCCCTTGGACACAGGCTTGTAACATCAAAGAATGACTGTTTCTGTGCAGTCATTCTAATTGTCTTGGGGAGAGATTCATATGTGCTATATGAGCACTTCGCAAAACTATTGTCACATTGTCAGAGCTGCAAAGTTAAGTTACAAGTTAGCCTGGAAAATCAAAGGTAAAAAATATTTCTTTGATCTTCTTAAATTCTGGGTTTGAACTAGGGCACTCATGGGTTCCTTTGAAAACTAGACAAACCTTCTCACTCCTTCACCCAAGTCACCTACAGGAGATCTGGAATCATCTCTTTATCTAAACTGCTTCTTAACAATTCAGGTAAAGAAATCAGTGTTTAAAAATCTGCTCTTATGCTGAGACCAGCCTTGTAAGGCATTGCTTGTATATATATGAATCACTCTATTGTTCTGTGTATGTCACTGAGTTTTCAGTTTCTTTTAAGTGACCCTTTCTTTACCTTAAAATGTGTACATGCCTTTATTTCATTCAATGTGGAGGTCTCGCCCCCTCCCAACAAAGCTGTTCCAGTGTGACAGGCTTCACTGGGCCAAGGCCAGCACTGTTCGGCGAGGACTGTAGGTGTCCTATGGAAGAGATTTCTGTCTGAGGGAGACAGGAGGGAAGGAGACAAATGAAGAAAATCCCCAAGCCCACAGCGTGTTGATAGACCTCCTGTTGTTCTTAATTCGTGTCTGTAAATGGGACTGGTTTCCGCTGTTGTGCACCAAGACAATAATAAGTAACAAGCCTTAGCATTTATATACCACTTCACAATTTTCAGTGTGTTCAACAGACATTAACTAATTCAGCTGAGATGCACATATTCTGTGAGCAAAACTACTCTTCTTGCTGCCCACGGGAACCTTTCATTACAGCTGGGACAAGGCTTTTCTTTTTCCCCTTAACTGGTGCTGTTGGCAGTAATGTTCCATACAGGGCCTGTGTCTTTTTTCCTGAAGGTTTAATGCATTTGCATGTACCCCAGTTTGCACCAGAATTAGAATACTCCCAAGTCACATGTGATACTATGAAAAAACATATCCAGGAGACTTGTCTCTATGTTTTGTACCACAAATCTGCAGACCCAGGGTTAATAATTTGTGGTTTCAGAAGCCATTGAGTTAGCAAAGATGTGGCTACATTAAGTGCATCTTTCTGTGCTTGCATAAGGCCATCAGGGAACATCATCTCCAGTGGACCTTGGGGCTCAGGAGAGGAATAAGCCTCTGTCAGTTTTGACTATGTTGGATCATCCCACCACATGCTGAAGAGAATTGAGTTGTTTTGGTGCACTAGACCCGGCACCTGCTAGGTCACCAGTCTCTCTTTTGGGGCAGGAGAAAGATCAACAGAAGCCTATTGCCATGTAAGAGGTGTTTTGAGGGCAATAAAAGACATTATATCCTACTATTCATAATCCTGAATCCTGAATGTTGTCTGGGGTCCCAGACATGCACTGGCATGAATCTAATCTGTCTGGCATTTAACTCGTTTTCTGCCTTGGCATTTGCATACGTGTATAGAGCTGGCGAGAGGGAGTTTGATGCATCCCTGTCTGCATCTTCAAGCTGGGCAGGATTGGTTCCACATTCTCTTTTCAAGAATAGCACCATTTTAGCATTCCATTAGGATAACTAGAAGATAAACATCTTATTTAATCAGGTCGTACAACATGGGATTAGTGATTTACGTTGGAAATAACTGTTTTGTAGTCTTTGTGAATTGATGCCTGGTACTTTAGAATGGCTTTGCAGTTGTAACTCTTTTTCTGATCCAAGAGGTTTAGTGGTCACACTTCTGGATTACCTCTTTGTCTAACCTTTTAGTAACTTCCTGGTTTAGAAGCAGTGCCTGCAGGTTTGACCTGAAACTGATTCTGCAAGGCCAGCATAGAGTATAATTTTTCTACAAATGGTTGTATGAACAGGAACACCATTAGCCTTTTAGTGACCTAATTATGCAGGGAGGTAGCAGTGCATTTTGAGATCAGAACTCTCATCTTGCTGCAGCTCTCCCTTCAGCTAACAGTGCATGAGAGGAGAACAGCATGTTTCTTGCAGGTGATGATTTCTCTTTCAGTGGCTTTGATATCCTCATTTTGTGTTTGAAGGTAATGTGCAGATTGCTGGGTGGCGTCACTCAAAGTGACTGACTGAGCTGCTGTTGCATGTGAAGATGTCTCCAAGACAACTGATTTCCTGGTCAAACAGCACACTGGCTTCTGCCACAAGACATTTTAAGGGAGCTGATGAGCTGAAGGAGCAAGATATTTTAACAGTTAATTATTAGCACTGTAGCTGCCAAACGCAGCTCAGAGTCTAAGGCTGAAAATGTTCCTATTAAACACTGCAAATGAATAACTTAAAAAAAAAGGATTGTGTTATTTGACAAGCAAACTGATTTATCAGAAAACTTCTACCAAATAATAGTAGTTAATTCCCTACTCACAGTTCTTTTCCTCCAGTTGCTGTATGTGCGATTTAGGGATCTTCTTTTACTCACATTTCATTGTTCTATGTCCACATTTCCCTGCTGCCTTTCAACTTTGATTTTTTAGTATTAGTGTGCCATTTTTTTTAAAACACGTACCCAAAAAATGAGAAGTTTCTTTCCATTTCCCTTCTGCTCTAGAACACAGAAAGGCTTAGTGACTGTTCTAAAGTTAGGATAATAAAAGCTAGAAGTATTGGATTTTTTTCCCCTTTTATCCCCTCCTCCCAGTCCCCTTTGTCTCCAGAGGAGCAGTGTTACTGAGCAGGTGTAGAGCACTTAGAATTTTTTCTTCCATGTGTCAAATATTTAACTTTTCATCATAAAATACTCCTATGCCCATCCTGCTTCACGGTACTTGGTCCAAACCAAAATCAAAAATACCCTCATTTTTTCGTGCCCTCCTTGCAAGGCTTAGCTGTTCTGCTCAGTTGAACAAACCCCACCTTTGTCTTTGCTTTGGAATAAGAGACAAGCAGGCTTGTTGATTCGTGCTGCATTAATACTCTCCTCCCTCACAGAGTAGCTATCGGGGTAGGGTGGAAGGTGCCTGCTGCTGTTTTTAGAGACCTCCAGGAGGCTGCTGCCATCCCCAGAGACAGCACAGACTCTATAAGGACTGGGGAACACAGGCAAAATATGTTTTGTGCAATATGTTTTGTGAGCACAGGCAATGTGTTTTGTGAGCACAGAGAATGCGACGCTGAGAATGCTTGAAGATTTTCAAATGAATATGCAGGAGAGACGGGGGTTGTATCCATGCCCTGACCTCTGTCCCATGGCACATCTGAACCTGAATTCTCAGCTAATAACCCCTAAGCTGCCTTCTCTCTGTGTGCCTGCATTCGCTGGGGAATTTTAGGAATGCAGATTTCAGCACAGTGTTCGTGCTGCTCACCCTCTGTTCAACTAAGAGCTTTAAAGGCTGGTGTGAGGTTGGTATCGCCAGGATAAAACCCCATTGTGTTTGCAGTATTCTTTAACTAAAGATTTATTTTCCTGGGTGAGATTCCATTTAGAACAGCAGGAATCAACATCAAAGAGCTGGAGAGAGGCCTCTTCCCTTCCCCTGACACAGCACAGCTTCACCCCTCTCCCTTCACCATTCCCTCTCCCAATTCCCTTGTTTTCAAGGCATTACAACTTTAGTGACTGGAATATTGAAGAGACTGTAGTTAGTGTTGTATTGCTCAGAATCACAGGGGCAATTGATCTGAGGAGGTAAAAGGAGAAAGCCTGTGGGAGGGTAGAGCTGGTATCACTGATGCAAACCTCTCTCTTTTGATGTCCTCTTCATGCTGATGCAACTCCATCTTCAGCCTCCAGCTACTTAAATAGTTCCTGTTGGAGGGTGTGGGAGGTCTGCTCTTGACCCCTATGGGAGGAAGGTAGGGAACTGGTCCTGCAGACCCCACCACCTGCTTGTCTTTGTGCACAGCCCTGTGACCTGCGTGCCTTTTGCTGTGTGTGTCTCGCACAGCAAGGCTGCAGGAGTCTGTGGGTTTGTCTTGTAGCAGACATGGTAACAGGGATGCTCCTTAGTCAATCCTTGTCTCTGTTTCTGGTGGATAGTAGAAGGTCCTCCTATTTGCTTTGGAAACCAGCTGACAAAGGAAGGCAAAGCAATTTGTGTCCTCAGCAGGGCAGAACAATTGTGTGACCAGCATCTCTGAAAGATCCCCACAGTGCATCTTGGAGTCTCATCCAATTCTGTGTTAACACAGAATTCCTACACATGCAGGTGTTCAGTGCCACACTTGATAACTAGGCAGTGATTCAAGGTATTTGAGATGCTAAATGCAGTATGAGAAGCAACCTGGACCCAAATGAAAACCCAGGGTGATTCTGGAGGAAAATGTAAGGTTATTTTTAGCGTTGTTGCTATTCTGTTGTGCACCAAGGAAGATAATGGTCCCGTTTTGCACTATAGTTCAGCATTGTTCTGCCTTATTCCTCATTTCTTGGCCCCATCTATTTTAACTTGGAAATATTGGTTGCTTGAGCACCTCCTTTTGTGACGCTGTGTCTACTCATCTAGGTGCCGGACAAAGTAGGGGTTGGAAGCAACCCAGGTTTTGTGTTCTGGATAAAATGCACTCAAATTTGTTTCTGGTCATCTTGCGGCAAAGCTGTTTCTGGCCTGCCTATGGCCTGGCTCGCAAGCTGCAAATGTCTGGGTAGGATTTATTATCTCTGACCATAAAATTTTAAACTGCTTTTAATGGTAGATGTTAAATCACTGCTGCCCCATTTCCAATCTCTCTGCAGAATTTCTGAGTTCCTAGGAAGGCATTTTCCCTGCCAGCAACCTTTGGTTTCTGAGAAGGACAGAGGCAAGTTGCAGGGCTGTTCACAGGATCATGAAATGCCAGTTTGGTGAGAGACCTGTGTGCTGGCCAATGTCCAGGCACCTGTCTGGCTCCAGAGAGCAGAGCCAGGCAGACCTGGTACGGCTGTGATGTGACCACGGGATGTTTGTGTTGGTGTCTGGGTGCAGACATTCTGCTGGGACACAGGGACTGAGTGTCTCTGCTCTTGGCTTTGTTCCTCCCTGACTGAAGTATCTTTGATGCAGCAAGAAAACTGAAATTCTGTGTTTCAACACTGGGCTGCTTACAACAAGCTATTTTATTTCTGTCCATGTCTAATAAATACTGAACTGTTCAGTGTTGCCACTCAGTGTGGCTTTGTCCCTTGCTGCTGGAGTCTCTGTATAGGTTTCTCTTGAGACTGGTGAAACACTTCCTCCAGGATGGCATGAGATGCACACTGTTCTAGCTGAGGCTGTTGTCTGTCACCTTTGCCTAGAGAGCAGTAGAAGCACTATAACAGAATCTAATGTTTCTCAAATCAATTAATACTCTTAAAGCCCTTTTCATTAACATACAAAGACAGCTGTGGCAGGTGGGCAGGAGATGACTTCCTTGCCATGGATGGGGAGATGCTGCCTTCTGTGATGCAAGCATTTGCACAGGAAGCAGAGAGCCACCCAGGGCTTCTTATTCTCAGGCCCATGCACTTTACACTGCTCCGTCTTCCTCACAGTAACCTAGGTTTCCATTTCATCAGCATGAGTACTATTTAGTGTGTTTTGCTTTAACCCAAAGCTGGACACCATGGAAAATAGTCATCCAAGGCTAGGTTGGTGGGAATTGTTTGACATCAGCATATCAAAAAAGGCTGCAAAAATTTACAGTATGCTATGGCAGAGTTTTCCAGAGCTTGTGCTTGACTGAAGCAGGATAACTCCTGTCCCTAGTATGGTGTTTAAAATCACTGTTCATAGCAGTGCCTGCAGTGATGGGAGTTGGAAGCAATCTTCTGGACCAGAGTAGCCAGAAGCTTAAAACTGTCTTAAATTTGATAATTTTCATCTTCTGGAAGATCTGTGCTGTCTAGCTCGGGGGTTATTTCACTTCTATTATGCTGGGAAAGGCAGGCTATCATCAGTAGAGCCTGGTGATCCTGGACCAGGGTTTAAGCAAAACCACTTTCAGCAAGAATGCTTTCCACAAGTGCTTCTACCTCTCTGAAGTTAAAAGGAGACTAACTTTTTCTCTGCTTATTCTCACACCTCTAAAGGTTGAGCAGTCCATTTTAACAGTGCTGCCGTATGGCTTCTTCCCATATTAGAAAGGAAGGTGCTGAATATGGGCATCCCAGGGTGCATGCGTCTGTCTGTCTGGACCTGTCCCATCAATTAAACAGGAGCTGACGTCAGATTTGAAGGTCAGCTGTTTTATAACCTAATATTATAATTTTTTTTCCTCTGGGTTTATTATCTCTCTCCAACCTGCAGCTCGGCACCATCTGGTGCAGGCACACAAGGGAGAAAGATTAGAGAAAGTAAAGCAGCTTTGTTCGCTTCCCCCATTGCTTCCAATATACAGAGGAGTCGGCAGTCTCTTGCAATATTGAATTTTAAGTGGTGGGAAGGGCTGGATCCTGTTTGCTGTCTGAGGGAGAGAGGAATAGTCTGTGCTTACCAGTGGTCTGTCAGGAGGAGTCTCGGGGTTCCTAAGGGACTTACTGTGGCTGCAAAGTGCACTTTGCTGCTGCATTTTATTTTCTGTTTAAGTAGTCTTGTTTTTTTATGACCTGTTTTTCCCAGCACACATATTTTCCTTACCTGTAAATTACCAGAAGCACTCCTAAATGAGGCACATGTACAATGCTGACCCTGACTACAGTCTGCTTTGGAGGTGAAGATCTCTGAACACCTGAAGTGCATTTACACCTGACAGAGCCAGACTGTCACACCACAGGCATGTGCTGCCACACAAAGATAGCTCCATCTTCCCTGGTGGCACCTGTCTGCACAGACCAGGGAAGTGAATATTCCCTTATCCTGCCTCAGCCTACAGGGAAGACACGCCAGTTGTTTCCGTTTCATAGGCAGGGTTGGGTTTGCACACAAGCTTCACCCTCTCTCCTGCCCTCCCTCCTTCTTTTTCTCTGTCCATCTAGAGGTGTGATCACTTTCTGTCCAAACTGCATGATGATTGTTTTCTGTAAAAGCAAAGCTCTTTCCAGTAATAAAATGATTATAATTCAAGACTGCTGATCTCCTTGGCCCCCAGGATTATTTGCAAACTAGTATGTTGTTGCTTTTCTTCAATGTTGCAATTTTTGCATTTGGCTGTTTTGAAACAAAATTTCTTTAGCCATAAATAACTATTGTATTTGGCTATTGGGAAAGGATGGGTAATTGGTGCACAATAGTTGGACACAAATATAGAAGTTTAATTATGAAAACATTTGGTTGACTGTAATTCATGGCACTGTATCATAAGGCATAGAGACTCTTCTTTGTTCACCTTTGCTCCTGTGTAGCCTTCTCCTAAACGGTGATTTTGTCATGTCAAGGTCACTTCATACAAATTCCTAATTTCTGGAGAACAGATCAGCTTGGGGGCTTTTCAGGAGGTTTAGTGTTAGTTTTACTGTTTTAAGAAAAAATTACATTAGTTTCTAGCCTCTCCCATTATATAAAGAATCTTGAACTAACAACAGTAGAATTTCAAAAGAGGAAGATTTATTTGGAAACAAGGAAGAAGTCCTGCTTTTTTCAGTGCTTTAGGTTTAGCTCCAATTTGTAACAGAAAGGTGTTGGTCTCCTTTCACACATTCTGATGCAGTTCTTTCTACTGTGAAGTCTTCAAGGTTGGGATTGAGCTTTTTCCTCTCCTAAATCAGCATAATGTATGGTGTTTCTTCAATATTTGATTCAGCTTTTCCTGTCCTCAGCGTCTTGATTTATACAAGGTTCCCCCTAGGGAAGATCCATAGTAAATGGAGCAATGGTTCCTGCATTTCTTGACAGGTTTTTAGGTTTGTGAAGTGTGCTTTTCTGAGTAGCGAGACAAACGGATATCTCCACACGTGACAGTGAAGAGTTGAGAAAACAGATGGACACAGTGACCATGTAACCAGTCTTCCGAATGTGAATCCTCATCACCTTGAATGGAGCTTTAAAATGGTGCTATGGATTCTCATTTGCAGCTTAACTTTGAAAGCAGTTGTGGTATGTCCTGTTAATATTTTTAAGACCATTCTTGAAGTAATTTTAATCACTCATGGCAGTTTACAACACATTTTGTTTCCAGCCCACACTGACTCAGTTTTCTCTATACTTAAGCACTATATAAGTAAAAACCCCAAACCTTTCTTTGTGCTACCTTGCCACGAGGGGAGACTAGATCTAGGAGATACTGAAATGGTGTTTGAGGAGAGAGAAGGAAAGTGTGTGAAAGGTTTGACTCCTTTTGCAAGTTTGCTTAGTTGTTTTTAGTGCCCAAGAGAAAAGGAAAGATGAGGTTTTTTTATTATTCATGTAATAATGTGGTCTTTGCAACCTAAAATGCTCCTGGACATATCACTTTTGTACTTCTAGTGCTCTCTCCAAAAAGATCTCTCACTTCCCTTTTCAAGGACAGTATAAGACAGCAGTGCTTGGCTTGGATCACTGTGAAATCCCCTTATCTGCCTGTTCTCACTTTATTTTTCTTCCAGCTCTTACAGTGTCTTCATTGGCACTGAAAGCATGCAGCCAAGGTTGATGAGGGCAAAACTTAAGCTTTACCTTAACTTTCACCTTAACTCTTTGCAGCTTTTTTTCAAGGAGGATTGTGAGTGAGTAGAGCTATTAAATCCTTCTCTTTTTTCTTTTGTGTGTTTGTTTGTTCGGGTTTTTTGTTTGTTTGGTTTTGTTTTTATTTCTGTCCCAATGCAGCAAGTAGTTTTAATCTGCCTTTTAAAGAGCTGAAAGCTCAGTCACTGATCTGAAATGATGTACTAGGCTTGGTAGTGCTGGGCACTCTGCAAGGAACTTGGGTTCCTCCATCTCTTTAGTTTTTTCTTCTGGACATCAGAGGATGCATACATGATATAATTACTGCAGACAAGGTTGTACTTGCCAGATTGCCAAATGTCAGGCTTCAGAAAAGAGGCAGCACGATAGCAGCCTTTGCTACCCAAGATTCCTGTCCCATAGGAGCACCCTGCTGACAGACATCTCCGTGTAGCTCCTGGTGCTGTGGCCAGTGAGGCATCCACGCTGTCTGCTGATGTCTTGGGAGGGAATGAACCAGCAGCGCTGCTGTACCTGATACACATTCAGCAGGGTCATCCCACAAGGGTCAGGTTAATGGTTGGCAGTAGTACTTAAACCAGCTTTTCATGTTGCCAGTACCTCTAAGACTTCTTGGTTGGGGATAGAACCCTGCTCTACTCAAGTCTGTGTAAAGATCAATGAAAACTGCAGCATTTGCTTTGAAGGTGTTTTCAGGATATAAGTAGCAGAAGCATTTTAAGTGGTCTTGTGCCTTCTGCTGCTTTGTTAACTTTCACTTTCATTGACTTGTTTTAACCATTGACTGGGCTGTTTGCAGTTGCTTGGTTTTTTGATTGTTTCTCTTTGCATCTCAGCAAAAATCCCTGCTGACAGTCTCTAAGGATTTGCCTTATTTGTTTCTGGAAGTTCCCCTGTTGAGGAATTTGGCAGGGGTTTGCTCACTATCTCTAGTAATAGTTGAGGTGGTTTAGTGAGTTATGAAGAATAAACTGGATTGATTTCCCTTTTGCAGTCTGGACTAGAAAGGCTGATTCCATTGGTCTTTAGCACACTCAAGGCCACAAGCCAAGCTGCTATCAATTTTACCTTCTCCTCCTATGAAATTGCTAAAGAAAATATGTTTTCCAGATCATGTGTGTGGAACAGATGTGGCTTATATTACTAGATGATTCAGCTAAGACTGGTGCCAAAACATTTTCCGGAACTCTCAGCTGGCAATTGGGTTGAGAGAAGGAATAACTTGATAGAAACGCTGTGCTGGCTCTGCCATCCGTGTCTGTAACTGCAGCCATGTCAGGTACAGTTCCCTTTGATGTAGCAAAGGTCTGACAGAGTGGTGGGATGAGGGGTGCACACAGAGGTCTTGTGCCATGAGGCCAGGGAGGCATGGGAGATGTGTGTCCAGAGCTGGGTGCTGCCAGCCTGGGAGCCTGAAAGGGATACAGACATACTTTTGCAATAGGCTTGATTAATGTGTGGAGGTTCTTACACACAGCCTGTGTGTGCTTCTCCCACTCCGAGAAGTCAAATACCGTCAGCATAGAGATCACTGGGGTCCTCTTGGCCAAGTGTATTTCCTCCCACCTTCTGCTGAGACGGAGAAAATTCTGTTTTCATAAAGAGGAATGTGATTAGCTCACCTATTTTTCCCTTTGCAGTCACACTTGGCAGTCTCCCAGAAAGTCACTGGAATGAGGCTGTATGTATACATAGAATCATGCCAGAGATGGGACTGGGCAGTTGCCTGAAAGTCTGGCACTATAAACACACATTTATTTGTTTAAAACTTGCTAATATGTAGACTGAGGAGTGCAGAGAATGAGCGGAAGTGCTTGATCAAATTCAATCAGCATGTCTTAACAACAGGGCTCTTTGGACTTTACTGCTGATGTTATAAATTGGAGCACTTTAACCCTAAACCTGGTTAAAGGTTTATACATGGGTGA
Source organism: Origma solitaria (assembly GCA_013397895.1). Lineage (NCBI taxonomy): Eukaryota > Metazoa > Chordata > Aves > Passeriformes > Acanthizidae > Origma > Origma solitaria. The sequence goes on from VZRL01000553.1 coordinate 80,482, forward strand.
AGTCCAAGTGAAGTGTTCTGCTGGTGGAACACAGCCCAGAGAGAAGAAGCTGATTGTTTTGTAACCCATAATAGGGAAGTCTTAATCTCAACTGCTGAACAAGACATGGTTTTTACTGTACACAGGACATTTATGGGGAATGCAGTGTAGCAAGCCTTGGCACTGGAGAATGTGGAGTCTATAGCCTTGTGTCTGTGACTGTCAGAAAGCACATTTATGCAAAATGTTTGCAGGGTACCAGCAGCCTCCACCAGCCAGAATATGGGGCACTAGTAGCCTCACTCATGGCTGCATCAAAGGAAGGAAGTGATTACAGGGGGTGGTGGGAATTGTCTCCTCTCTATGTTCCCAGAAAAACATTAGCTTTGTCAGTCTTGTACTGAAATATATACTGCCTAATAAAGAGGACTATAGGAAGAACTGAGGGTTTTTTTTCTGCAACTGCTGAGTCAGGAGGGGGTGGAGATGAGAAACTCAGGGTTGTCATTCCGGTCCCATGGGAAAGCAATTCACAGCTTGGCACGATAGTTGCTCTCAGTATCTGTCCTCTGGGAGCTCACTCTATGGTTAGGAGCCCTATCTACGTTCCATTAGAAATTAGGATACCTCCCTGTTGCTACTTGGTTCTGGACTGTGGTTTATAAATCAGATCTCCTGTCCCAGTGAGCAGAGCAGCCAAAAAAGCAGTCTCTACCAAATGCCTCTGCTACAGCTTCTGGTAATTTGGAAGGGGTCAAGTGTGGCAGGCTTGGGCTACTGCACACTATTGTAGGTGACCTTGGTATTCCACAAGAGATGGTGGCCCTTTGTACAGTGGGTGGTGCTCCCCATGCTCTGTAGCTGCCTGGGGAAGGGACAGTGTTTGCACACTCTTTCTGTGCCATGGCTCTTTCTGTGTAATTATTAAATAAGGCAGTTGGGGTCCCAGCTGTGCTCTGGCTTCTTTTGTGCTTAAAATGTCTGTTCTCTATCCAGCCACAGGAGATTTTCACGCAGCTCAAAGTGCAGGGGCTGGTGCTTTCAAGGCAGGAGGCTTGATGTCCTTTCAGGTTAGAAAGGGCAGGCTCTGTCAGCAAATTCTTGCCGAGGTTCCTTCTCTTTTTTTCCAGGAAGGTTCTTTTCTACCTTTGCCTGTGTCTGAGCAAAAGGCGGCACCAAGTGGCAAACAGACCAGGCTCATGCTGCAGGGTTTCAATGGCAGCACTCAGCTAATCATGAATAGCATCTCTTGCACTTTTTGGTGATGCTGACGGAAGAGCTTGCAGTAGGGACTGGGTTAATAGCGCTTTTGTGTTGCTACCAAGTTCTTTTTAATGATAGAGTACTTTGTGGGCCCTGGAATTTCACTCAGAACTGCATGCATGCTTTGATGCTAAGCAGTAAAATGCTGCATATTGCAGACTGAGATGTGCATTGATAGGTGAAAACCCACCCAGTAACTACAAACCCAATCCCAGCTGGGTACAAAGATGAAGTATCCAATATTTATGAAGTTTTTAATAATTTTACCACAAAAGTTCTGAATGGAAGCATGGGTGCTCTTTGGATAAAGAAGCTGTTTCGTGTATTCAAAGTGTGAAAGTTTTTAGTCATACTCTGAATTAGTTGTTGCAATATCAGAAGTTTGCAGTTTCCTCCCTAGCTCTGTGACCATTGAATAGTGGAGAAGATAGAGTAAGCAAAAAATATTCTTTGGAGGAAATTAATTTCTGTCTGCTCCACCTCTTCCTGTGAGCAAAAGGAGGGGGAAGGCACAATGAAGACATCTGTTCCTTTGAACCCACTCACAGACTTGCTTGGTAATAAAACTAGGGGAGAGGAGGAGAAGCTGTTGGTACTGTTCAAGTGGTTGCTAATCGCTTTGAGTACTGAGGGGGTGAGCTTTTATCACATTGACCTTCTTAGGAGATATTGAAAAGAAGCTGGCACTGACCTCTGCCAGGATTTAAATCCAGGAGACTCAGAATCCCTTTGTGCCCCTTTCAAAGAGGAGACAAATCTCTGTGGTAGCCACGCTCTCCCATCGCCTCAGGGTAGGCACCTCAGCTGTACTGACCCAGATACTGCGCTCTGCTCTCCTGGATGAGCCCTGCTCTGCCAGTGTATCACCATGATCAGGGCGGCAGCACACCAAATGGGAGCCCTGCAGATAAAAAAATTAAACCGTGCCCTGGACTCAAAGCACGCCCTGCCTCCCATCCACATTTTGCTCTTGTTATTGTGCTTAAAATCTTGTGGCTGTAAGCACAGGGCTGCAGGGTCCTCCCCATCCCCCCTCTCCTCCTGCCTAATCTCATTGTGCTGCTTAGTCACAGCAAAGACCCCTCTAATGGGTTTAAATGGCTGTGCTCCTGGCTGGCTGGGCTGTGCTTTCTGTCCAGCCTAGGATGGTGTGTCTAAGGAAGAGGTGAGGCTGCACATATCTTCTGCCTCCGAGTCCTTCCGAGTGTCAGCAGGTGCCTGCATGAAAATTAGATTTCCCTCTAAGTGTCATATCTGGAAACAAAAATCTGTTTAAAAATGCCGAGGGAGTGATGCATTTTTCTCAAACTAATAAAATGTGGCTGATAAGGCTTCTGTGAACTCAGCCACAGAAGGCGGGGGCAGATGGTTCCTTACCGAGCCTTTCCAGGCCCTTAAAGTATCTTAAGGCATGAACCAGTGGTTGTGGCACACACTGGCACTGATAAGGTTGATAAGGGACATTCTTCAGCTGTGGATTTCAAGGCTTCTCTGTATTCTTCCATGGCATTCTCGCTTAGCTAGCGAGGAGCTGTCAGAGAAAAGCCATCTGGAAGCAGGTATAAAGTGTGTAAGCCTGGAATGTTCAGAGTGGGAATGGTTCTGCCTTAACCAATGGTAACAAGCAGGCAGCTGCTAAAGAGAAGAAAGATGGCTTTGTGCAGTGATGCAAGGAGCAAGTTTGCCAAACCCACACAGTGGAGGAGAAATAGGGACGTTGTTACTGTAGGCGGCATGGAGCATGATGATGTGATTTAAAGTTATGCAGTTCTCTAATTTGTGGCTATAAACTGTAGTAATATATGTAATAGAGGCGAGAAAAGGCTTCAGGAGCCCCCCAAATACTTCCCTTAACTCTAATTAGTGGCATAACATTAAGGCAAGAGATGGCACCCCAAAATAACAGTGCATAGAGTATGAAGTTGAGCTTGGTAGCAGGGCTAGGCTGCTGCAGGGGTTTGAAAAAGAATGAGCCAAACCTTAACCGAAGAGAGCCAAGTGAGGCTGGTAAAGCAACAGGCAAGAGCAGAGGCTGGTACTGAATTAATCGTGTAAGCTAAATAGGTGTTTGTTTCAGAATTATCACTTGAAATATTAAGCAATAGAGACTAAGGTGTTAAAATGCAGTGTCCGTAACAGGCACAGTTGTCCCACATGGCAGGGACCCTCTGACTGCAGGATTGAAAAAAATAACCACCAGAAAGAACCCTGTGTTTCTCCACACAGTGTTTTGATCCTCTTTCTCTCACTTATGACATGGAGCATCTTGAGATGATGTAAAGAGCCTTTGGAGACAGATTCACCCTTAGCAAGAGGATTAGGTGGGAAAACCCAGCACTCCTACGTCACTAAGCTCCAGAGGAGGAGACAAGTGCCTCTAAACAACAGAAGACTGCTTGATGCCTGCACAAAAGTGTGTAATGCCTGCAAGAGCTTATCAAGGGAGAGAAACACAAAGAGAAGAACATAATTGATGGGAGACAGCCCTCAAAAACATAATGTGTGTGCTAGTCTCTGTGTGAAGTGAGCAGCAGAGTGGGAGAATGTTGCTTCAAGGAAACCTCCTGAGTTTGGGGATGGAGCTTCTCTGTCATTAAATACCTGATAGCACCACAAGCTGGTCGGATTTTGCAGGTGGCCACTGTTGCACTCTGTTTGCTTAGTTTGAAAAGCAAAGCTATAAGCAGAGACAAGCAGGAAGGAAGGAAGGAAATAAAGGTCAGAGTAAGTTCCTTTATAATAAATATATTATGGTGATTAAAGGGGAGTGGCAGATCTCTCAGTAAGTTGCAGCACATTCCCTAGGCTGGGTCAGTTTTAGTTGTAACAGAGATGGAAAACAGAGCAGAGCAAAGAACAGCTTAGATAAAAAGGGATACTCTGTCCACCCAACGAGTAGGAATTCAGGCTGATAGGCTTTACTGGGGTGTCTGGGAAAGACTGGATCATATGTGCTAACCTCAGGAGCTCTCCCCACCCTTGAAACACTTTTCATGTCTAGAATAACTGTGGACACAAAAAGCCTGGCCTGAAAGGCTGTAGCCAGGTGGGAGTTGGTCTCTTCTCCCTGGTAACAAGTAACAGTCCAAGAGGAAGTGGCCTCAGGTTGCATGAGGGGAGGTTTAGATTGGATATTAGGGAATATTTCTTCATAGGAAGGTTTGTCAAGCATTGGAACAGGCTATCCAGAAAAGTGGTTGAATCACCATATCTGGATGTAATTAAAAGACGTACATGTGATCCTCAGGGACACAGTTTAGTGATGGATTTGGTAGTGACAAGTTAACAGTTGTGCTTGGTGATCTTAAAGCTCTTTTTCAACCCAAATGATTCTGTGATTCTATGAGCACCGGGAATGCAACCTGTACTGAGAGTTTGTCTTGGAATAGGCTAGGCTCATTCCTTCTTTCCTCTGTCAATCTCTGGACAGTACTGAGTTGAGATTTGTATGCAATACTAGTAAGTTTGGACTCTACCATGTGCTGGGACTTAGTACTCTTGAAAGAAAAGTCTAGAAAATAGAACTGTGAAGTATTGTTCTCCTCTGTCCTTTTGTGAAGTGCTAGCCTTGGGCCTGATATGTCCTGGATGGAAAAATTGCTTCCAATAAGCCATGATGCTTCTGGCTTCATGGAAATGAAGTCTGTGCAACTCTGCTCTCCTTTCTCAGTGCCTTTCAAGACAGATCTTGGCGCAGATCCACGTGGTGCTTTTAGGAAGAGCAAACAAAGGGTTGCAGTAGTGTCCTGGAAGGCACTGCCTGGCCCACAGACCTCTCTCTAGCCAGGATTAGAGTCTAGCCTTGGGAGCTTGCACCCAGTGAGACCCGTGTCAGATGGCTCCTTGGGGATGTGAGTAGCTGCTTTCCTCCACAAAGCATAAGGTCCCACCTGCTGTGTAGGGAGCCACAGAGCTGTTGGGCACTGCTTTGGAGGAAATTGGTGCTCAGTGCTGCTGTCAGGCTGCCTGGGATCCAGGATGGAAGTGGGCTCTGGGGAGTGCCACCCCACAGGCTGCAAGGAATAATCCTGTTCTGGTGTCTTGTGGTAGCACAGTTAGGAGAAACCTTAGGGTCTTTCACCCTCTCCTGAAACAACCAGACAGCTGGCTTTACAGGCAGGTGGGTGGGCTCAGTCGGTAGCTGCTGCTTCTCTGAGGTGCTTGTGGTTCTAGTCTGACTGATACATAGCAGGGTGGCATGGAGAGGGAAAGTGAGTCTTGCTAACAAATCCCCGTATCTTCCCTTTAGTCCTGACAGCATTCTTCTATTACAGCTCTTCTTACAAATCTCCCATATATCAGCTTTAATTTAGCAATGCACAAGCCAGACACAGTTTGTCAGTTCTGTCCCCTAGAGCAGGGTTTGTTAGCCAGCAGGGCCGGAAGGGATGTGTGTGCCCTGGTGCCTTCCTCTCTTTGCTCCAGTCTCTGTTCTGCAGTGGGACTTGTCTGGACTGATAATACTCATACCATTTACAGAAGCACTCTGCTCAGACTTGTCATTGCCTGGTAGAGAAGGTTTTTTCCTGATCGTCAGGCCTCGGTCAGAATATAAGGGCCATAGAGCAGCCCAAACTGTTAAGATACTGCTTTAGGAAAGAAATGGCTTAAAATAATGAACTGACTCGTGGCATTTGCGACTACAGTTTAGAAGGAGTCTCCCCTATGTGCTTTCCTCCTTTTTCCCCTGATAGGAATGACAGCAAGTGGGGTGGAAAAGGGTGATTTGATATGAATTTTGATCATCTTCCATGCTGCAGAAGAATTATAGGCACCAATAAACTTAGCAGGTAGCTATCGAAGTGCAAGCATTTCTTATGACATGTAATTGCAGCATGGAGCTTGTTGCCCCATGACACATGAAGGTTAAAATACAAATGGGTTTAAATGGACTTGTGCAAATTCATAGAAAATTTGCCTGTCAAGTGACTATTTAGCATTTGCAAGGCTGCGTGCAGAAACCTCTGAGCTGCACATTGCTGAAAGCTGGGGTAGGTGTGTCAGAGGAGGTATTGCTGTAGGCTACTCTGCCTTTTCACACTTTCCCCTGAAGTTTTTACTCCTTGTCACTGTCAGACAGTCTGTGGTTGAACTGACCCAGGATAGTTTTTTAAGTGTTGAACGCTGACTGTTTCTTTGCCATGGTCTCCCTCCCACCCTGTCATTTTTGCCTTTTGCACAGATTTGCCACACTGGCATCCCAGTCAGAGCCTGCTTGTGTGAGGCATTGCCCTAATGAGTGCTGGAGCTCACAAGTTCCCTTTTCACACAAGCAGGGCAGCTGCTCCAGTGTGGGTGAGAGAGGAAAAGTAGATGCAAGTATCATGAGCAATAGCAGTGTTTAAAAATAAATGGCACAGCCATTCAGTTGTGCAGACAGATCAGCTGCTTGGCTTTTTTCACTTCTGTGAGCTTCTTTGATGTGGCTGCCATTGTATTTCGCAGCTCCATACCTTCTCATTCCTTCTCCATTTGCTGTGCCCTTGTCTCCAGCACTTTGACTAAAATAATCTACAAGTATGTTAAAGAGATAAATGTTAAAGAGATAAACGCATGTTTTCTGGTTTCTTAAACAACCTTTACTCATAGCAGTGGAATTTAAAGTATATTACCACCCCCCTTTTCAGACCCTCTTTTTCAAGGTGTTTGGATATGGAACTCCAGAGTTCTGCTGACAGGAAGGTAATGCTGCTGAGTGTTTGACCAGTGTCTGAATGGGTGGCTTGTACAACACAGGTCCTTCTCTCTGAGACCAGCCAGGGATGTGCTCTGTAGCAGACTGTGGGGCAAAGTCTTTCTCAAGGATTTTGATCCAAAACATGTAATTCACAAAGCTTGTTTTGCTGGAACAAACATAACCAAACATGAACTGCTCTTAGTTTGTGGGCCTGATTGATTGCGTGTTTCTCTACTTTCCCCTCCTCCATCCACTGTCCTCTCTGCTAATTGCTTTTCATCAGTTTTATCTAATATTTATCAGTAGACAGGAATATCATCAGCCATTCATTAGATTTCTGTGGAATTGGCTCTTTCATGCTGGGAGGTTCAGGCTCTGGTGTCCATTCTGTAAAACTTCAGGGTAGAAATCGCGTTTCCTTGTTAGAAATCTGCTGCAGTTGGATACCTTTAGGCCAGGATTGTTAGGTGAAGGCCTCTTGACAATGTTCAGTGCTGGCTTTTTTCCTCCTACCCAACTCTTCACACACACACACACTCACACACACAAATGTTGCTGAGTTTCTATTCCAGTTCTATTTCTGATGCCGCAGCCCTCATTCTACCCCTGTCACCTTAGCACCCATCACTCAAAGAAAGTCTTTGAGTGAGACTTTCGAACACACACTGGGTCACACTTCTTCACCTCCAACAGCAGGTGACACAGATGGCTGGGTTGATTTTTAGGGCCATATATATGTGTTAGGTTGCCTTAGTGTGTTTCTGTGACTTTAGAAGCCTGTGATCAGATCATAAAATACTAATCTATATGCTACAAAAACTTGCCACTTAAAGCTCTTTAAGGACTGTTGCATTCTGCTAGGCCTGCTTATGTGTCATCTAAACTCTCTTCTCAAAACATCACATTAACATGTGACCTTTCTGGCATATGCAAAAGTGATGCTATTGATTTCACCTTAGCTTTATTCCTTAGATGGTCATGAGTTCATGTATTTGTTCCTGTTTATTTATTATTTGCAGTGCCCAGCTATGTAACCTCATTACCAGCCCCATTCTGTAATCAGTTGTTCCCTTCTAGTAGGAAAGAAAATAAGCACGTGCAGTCTGCATTAGAAATCACTGTGTGCTGGTGCATCTCAGCGTTGATAGTGGAGCTGTTCTGTACTTCTGTGTCTCGTGAAAGCTCACTGAGTAAATGTTGTATAGGATCCAACCCAGTTCCTACTTAATGGAAAAAAATCTTATTGGTTTCAGTGCTATATGGATCAGTCTTCTAAGCCTATGAAGGAATGTAGCTATATTCTTCTGTGGATTTTAGCATGACTGTATGCTGAATGCCGTAATGACTGCTGCAATATTAGCCTGCATATTTTCCATCGAGGTGTGAAATCATCTTGATGTTTGGAACTGCTCAGATATTTTTCTAACCCACTGCTTATCTCTGCATGGGAGCAGCGTGCTGTAATAGCCTTAGGACTGACTGAATATTGCATGCTACTGGACTGTGAGTTCTCCCTTAATCCAGGGGATTCCTGCAGTCTTTTTGAAAACAAGAATAGGGAAAGGGGAGAAGGATGTGAGAAGGATTTTAAAAGGAATTTGTAATGAACCTTTGCAGACTAACAGTTAGGTATTACAGGTCTGTGACTGTGGTTTTCTGTATAAACTGACTGATGTCTTACTTTGAAGCCATGCTGTAGATTTCCATCATGTTTTTAATCTTTGAAGCGTTATTGAAGCATATCTAAATGCTACCAAGAAATTTTCACTAACATATAATATGTGCAGTCTCTGACAATGTTTCAATATAATAGTTAAATATTTTTGGCAGGTGTGCTGCATATACAGAGCAATTTAGAGTAACAAGTAACATTTTTGTGTGTTACTAACACCTCCTGTATCAAGACTCAAAGTAAAATTCTGTATGGTGGGTTTTCTTTCTTTATGCTGTGAGGTTTAACTTGCTGCACTGGAGTCACCCTGAAGAGTTCATCAGAAACTGTCTACTTTCTCTGCTTCTCCACTGAGCCTGTTGCTTTCATGCAATGCCAAAATAGTGACTCCAGATACTAACGTCACATTTTCTATAAAGAACCATCTTAATAAAACCAAGACGATGCAACTTCCCCTTCCCTTTCCTCTAGATATAGCTTTCCTTTTTCTATCTGGTTAATTTTTAACCTTGTTTAGTCTTCCTTGGAACTGACATCTCCCACTACCGATATGCCATTCCACTTAACTTTGGAAATAATTTCCTTTACATGGCAGAGTGGATGCATGTCCCTTCAGGGTGGCGGAGGGCACAAATTACAGTGTGCTGGCTGCCTTGTTTCGGTTCCTGTTTCAGAGGGCTTTTTTGCTGTAGTGTTGCATTTTTGCAGACCACTTGTCAATCTTCTGGTATCCTTTGGCATGGCAATGGGAGAGCTAAATGCTCCTGAGTCAGAGGGTTAAAGAGCTTGTGAGAATCATCTGCAATGGCTAAACAGGGCAGCTGGAAGATCATGGCTAAAAATTTGGTACCCTGAAGTTTTAGTGACCTTGTGTAGCAAGGTCTGCTTTTCAGATCTGGACCTACCTTGACTTTTTCCTGTGGTGACGCAGAGTTCCTTTCATGGGCTCATCCCAGAGCACTGATAGCATCAGGACAGCAAGATGTATCAATAGAGTCTTCCCAGGCAGACTCCTGCCTCTTCTGGCTTTTGTTGCTCTCTGTCCCATCTGCCCAGCAATAGCAATGAGCTGTAGAGCCCTGCCATCCGTCCCCTGTGTGGATGTGGAAATAGCAGCTTCCAGGCCACCGATGGTGACAGCCTGGGGAGAATTGTCTTGGCATAAGGAGTGTAGAAGTGCTTCACTCACATTTGATGCCAGATGTCTGCTTATTTCTGGCTGCTGGAGTAATGCCAGCTCTGGGGTGGGTGTGGAAAAAGGGATTTGGGCAGTTAAATGCGGGAAGGGGAAGAGAGGTCAGCCTGGCAGCTCCTTGGTGCCTTACAGGATCTTCTTACAGCAGAAGCCTTAAGAGACTGTCTTACTGCAACACCCATGGGCAGCACTATGATCTATCCCCAGACTCATTCCTGCCTACTTTCCTTTTTTAATAGCACTGTGAAATATATGGAAGTCTGTCCTCACATGAACAGAACCAAAAAAATGCCACAGGAATCATGCTTATCCTGGAAAGTCTGGCCAGGAGCACAATTGAAGCAAGTCAGATATGGATCCCTGGGTCGGGATAACGATTAGTCCTACCCTTCCCCCTAGTTGTAATTAGCTGTGGTGATGTCACCCTCTGTTCTGACTTCTCGCTGGCATTAATTACAGAGCTGCAAATTTTCTGCCTTTTGCTTTTAATTGCTCTCTGGGAAACTCAGAGTTTACACCCTCTGTTCAATGTCTGCCAGAAAACTTCCACATGACATGTTCCAGGGCCTAACCTTTGGCCTGTAGAACTGTCTGGAAATGGGCTTGTTTGGGGTGCTTGCTCAGATGCATTTCTGAATGTGAACACTTCTGGTTGGGAATAATCCCTCTTCTTCTTGAGCTCGTGTCCTTTCATCCCATTTCATTTTGGATTCTGTCCTGAGGAGCAGGTGTTCACACCTGCAGTGAAGTTAACCCTCCCTTTAAGAGAATTCTGTCCCTCACTAGATGAACCTGTTTCTATTGGCGATAAATTCTCTGCTGGTGAGACAGGGCTTGGGAAGTCTGAAGTGGTACAGTTCTGCACAGCGTGAGTGGCCTGGGATGTGTCCTAGTCCTGTGAGGAACCTACAGCCTTTGGGTTGGGCTCTCCCTGCTTCAGGGGCTGTGGCTTGATTCCAACCAGTAGTCGCATGTAGTCCATCACCCATGAGCTCTCATGAGCTCTGTGCAGCCTCTGATAATTAGGGTCAAATGGAAAGGGTAAAAGAGTTCTGCTAGAGGGATGAGGGAAGGAGATAAAAGTGACTGCACTAAGAGTTATCAGGGGAGAGAAGGACGAGTTGTTGGGGGCAAGTGAGGTCCTGGGGGCCAGGAATGTGTCAGCATGAACTGGCTGGATTCCCACCAGTTTGGAGTGGGCAGTCCTGGTTAAGTTCTGAGGCCTCATATCTGCTGTCAAGCCCTGAGCCAGGCTGGTGCTGAGAGAAGGCAAGCAGCCTGTCTCCTGTGTCAGGGTGCTCCTCTGAGCATGTGAGTGAGCAGGACTGCCTGTACCCCCCAGGCAGCTTCTGTGCTCTGCATAGAAGCTGATGTGCCATGTAAGGAACCAAGGTTCTACACTAACACTCATCTATTTAGAGAAGATAATAAAAATACAATCCAGATCCTGTTCTGAGGAAGCTAAACCAAGAGCATCCATGCCCCTGATCTTCATACTTGTTTTGCAGTCATTTATTTTCCTGGATGACTTCTCAGCCTTTTGCACTTTGCTCTATACAGACCTCAGCAAGGTGGCCTCGTGGCTTCTTCAGTCAAGCATCTCCTAGTCAATCCTCCTTTTATTTTGGGTCCCTCTCCCTTTCAAGTGGGGTGCGATTATGACAATAAACATCATCATTAACATGAGGGGGAACATATCCCATAATCAGGAACCTTCTGTTTAGAGAGAAGTGTTTATTATACACAACTTGTTAGGGAGTGTCAATCAACCAGGCTCCCTTTGTTACTCCATAATGCATCATTAATGATGGCTGCTGCTGTGCATTTAATTTCATTGCACACAAGGGCCTTGTCTCTGTCTCCTCATCCCCTTCCCCCTCTTTATAATCACCAGCACAGAAAAAATTAATAAATCAATCCAGGGACGGAGAGCTACAGACTTGCTATAGGCTATCTTTAGTGTCCTTGCTCTCACTGAGTTGTACCTTTCTCATGGAGAAATCTCTTGGATGTCAATGGAGCTATTTTGGGATTGCTACTTGCTGTGCATCTTGAGAGGGGGATTGGTGTCTGCCCGCACATATACATGAGCATGGATAACTGGCCATGGAAAGAAAGACCAGCAGTGTCTCATGAAAGTGATCTGTTGAGTCCTGGGGATGGATATGTCACATCCTCTTCAACTCTTCATTTCTGCCCCACCCCTCCCGATCTTTGAGCCCTGAGAACATGCTGATGCTTTGCTGACTGACATCTTCCTCATTCAGCCCAACTCAATTTAATTTAAAGAAGAATATTCAACAGCTCCAGGGCTTGTGAAAGGTGGATGGGAGAAACAAGCTTACTGGAGGCTATGTATTCACTAAGAAAGTCAGTGAAATTATTTAGGAAAATACAGAGTTAAAAAAGACAAACAAACTGGAAAATCCCCACTTAACAGTGATAAGAGAAAATGCTAGTTGTAATGTATTTCGTTTGTTAAATAAATCTATGTGGTTTGGGACCCGCCTGTTGGAAGCCCTGAAGCTCATTTTCTCCTACTGTCAAAGTTTGCAGCCTTCATCCTGCAGCTGAAATTCAGCATGCCAGTAATGGCAAGGATACTTCTGCCTTCTGGCTGGAGTCTGCTAATTGGTTTTGGTCAATCTCCCTGTCTCATTTTTCTGTTTGCGTATCTCTAGAGCTTTTTTTGAGCAAAAGGGGCCAAGTCCCTGCTGTGAACTGTGGATACCAAACTCCCTGGTTTTGTTGTGCTTTCCCAGATTAGAAATTACTTAGATTGTCTAGATCCTTTCCCACTCTGTGGAAGATCCAGCTCTGTTTTGTGGTCATGAACCAGCTGCTTGGTGTCCATCCTGGCACCAAATCTTTTCTAAGTCCTTATATGCTGTTGCTGCTCATATATGTCACTTAGGTGCACAAGACAGGCATTTTTTCATGTGGAAGCAGTGGTTTGTGTGGTCATTTGGCATTAAAGTGAGGAGTGGCTTGTGTTGAGGGTGAGAAATCCTCACAAATACTTCTGCCCCTTCTCCTGGGTTTTTCCAAGGGATCTCCACTCCTTGTTCTGACACCTGTTCCACAGAAAGACCCCATCAGTCCTGAGGACACTGCAGAGCAATCAGAGGAGAAGGACATTCAGTCACCTTCAGATGGGCTTCTTTAATTCCCTGTCCCCACATCCTTGGCTCCAGGCCACAGTGTTTTGGGATTTCCCTCTGGCAAAGAGCTTTGGCAGAGCGCTCCCGGCTGGGTTCCAGCTTGTTCGCCTTTGTCCTGTGCGTGTTGGGGCAGCCAGGCCTGGCTGTGGCTTTCCGGTGCTGTCGGATGGAGTCCCACTCCTGTCCGTCTGCAGGGGCACAGCCTCTCCCTTGTGCACTCACGTCTCCTCTACTGCTTACCGAGAAGGAGAAGTTTGCCTCTAGCAGTTCTTGGCCAACAGTTTGGTCTCTCAGTCCAGAGCATCCTGCTCTGGAAGGCAAAGGTCATGAGTGAAGCTGTTTTAAACACCTGATAAGCAGAGCTGTAGCAAAAACCTTTGATCCTTTTCCATCTCAGAGGGGTAACCCATAAGACTGCATTGCCTCGATTTTCCATTGTAAAGGAAAAATAATGAGATTTGATGTTTCTTTTCTGGAACAGATTACTTGAAGTTTTTGAAATGTTTTGCGTACTTTCTATTTGCTGTTCCTGTACCTAAGTATCTGAAATATTTTTAGATTTTTTCTCTTGTGAATAATTTCAGAGGTTTTATGTCCTTTGTTTCAACTCCAAAGGAAGTCAAATTTCAGAATGTTTCCATCTTGGCCATAGTGGATTTCTGTCTTCTGTACTGCTCTGGGAATTTATTTGATATTTAAAAACCATAGAATTCAGCACAGAGGAGGACAAATTTTACCTTTTTTTTCCATATTTTTTTTTCTAAGACCCATTGTTTTGCTGGAGAGATATTTTTGGAGTTGCTGTTTCCACTCTTAGGTTACTTTCTCCCTCCAGTCAGCATTAATTCTAGGGGCCTCCAGTGGCTCACCAAGGCACCAAATGGTCTTTTGGTGCTGGGTTGTGAACCTGTTTTCCCAGGATAAAAACATACCATTTAGGTTAAGGGAGTCCCCATGCATTCACCATGGTGCTGAGGGCATAGAGGGCTTCTTAGTGTAATAATTTTTAGAGTTTATACAAATAGACAGAGATCCTAAATGCACATTACTGAGAAGAAAGTATGAAAATGTAGTGACCAGTCTCTCCTGAAAAAAAAAAAAAAAAGGAAAATTTGGGGCT
>VZRL01000553.1:94587-130012 GCA_013397895.1 Origma solitaria
TCTCTCCTGAAAAAAAAAAAAAAAAAAGGAAAATTTGGGGCTTAAAATTTTACGGTATTCTTTTGTTTGGCCCTGTAGGCTGAATTCAGATTTCAATAAATGCATATAGTAAAAAGAATTTACCTGCTAATACTTTCTGCTCTTTTAGTGTAAGGTTCTTCAGAGAAGACTCCTTGCCATGTGATAAATTGGTGCTAAATTTCATCTCTAGACAAACTGCATAAGAAGCTTAACTGTCTCCAGGTCTTTGTTATGGTAGGAGGCTGAGCAAAAACTTGGTATTGAATGAAACTCTCATCTTCATATTCTGACTTTTTTGCTACATTTTGTTTCTTTACATGCAGTGCATTTTCAGGCTTGCTTTATCTTGAAGATGGAACTATAAGCCTTGATACTTCCCCCCTCATTCATGGCCAGTGCACAGAGCAAAGAATTAATTATGGAGTCTTAAATCACTGCTTGAAGCCATCCATAACAGCAGATCATCACTGCCCTTAAATGTCTCTGGCACAAGCTCACTGTCTCTGATTTTCATGTCTCACCAGTTGCTATTTTTACGTGTTTTGTACAGAAGAGGCTGCACCAAATAAAGCTCTGTGTTTTAGTAAGTGATTGAAGACCTTAAAATGGCTCCCACTCTGTTATGTGCCTTATAACCTGAATTCCCAGGTCAGCTTTTTCCCTGTGCCAGGAAATATCTCCTACCTTTGAAACTCCTCTCCAGAGATGTAAGATTAGCGTTATGCTGTCAGGAGCTGTCATTTCAGGCAATTAGAAATAGATCAGCTGACACCTGGTAGTTTTGCAAATGCCTTTCTTTCCTGCAACTGCTTCATTTCTGGCTGGTTTTGAAGATTACATGCAGGGTAACTCTTCCCTATTACCCACATGCACTCTTTGTTCCTGGCTGCTGTTCTCTGGCTGCCTTTTTTCTATTGATGAAGTTATTGGTAGCTTATAGTGCCGCTGTGAGGGAGCTTTATTCGTAGGGTAAGAGGGGTGGAAGTGGCAGATTTCTCCCTCTTAGCTAACCCAGTGTCTGAAGAAGGAAACAGAGAAAATAGGAATTGTTATTGCTGAAGGCAGAGACAAATAAAAAAGGAGCTTTTATTGCCCTAGAGATCTGTCCTCTGCTAGGACGGGGAGGAAACATGCAGTGGGAGCTAGAGAACTGCATCCATAGAGTGAAACTCTTTGCATGCCCTTCGGCTACATCTTTCATTAGGCGCCTGCCAGCCTGTGCTCAGCACCATCCCAACCCACCTGTCTGGTCTTGTGCTCTCCCTCTACAGCTGCTTCTGCTTTCATTCTAGGTTAAATATTGCCACCTGAAAGATGCAGTTCCCAGAGGAGACGCAGTCAATGCTAGAGAAAGGCTAGGATCTGTTTCTTTGCATTATGGCTTGATTTTGGATTATAAAATCAGTGTAAGAGAGTGAGGGGGAGGCTGAGCCGTGACATTGGGACGAGCACAGCTCTCTTTGGTGACCTTGCATTGCCTTCAGAGAATCCTGTATGTATCTGAAATTATGAACTCTGGGACTTGTTTTTGCTGCCAACTTCATTTTGGCTTTCTCCTCACTCTCTGAGGGTGTATTTTAACTCAGGCAGAGCTAGCACTAGGCAGTTAACCCTCGTGCTCCACCGTGGAGATGTGTTACCCTAGATAATAATGTAGTTTCTACCAAACTGTTGTTTGAAAGAGGTCTCCTTGACAACTAAGTTTCTTGGCAGGGATCTGTTATCTCTGGGTAGAAGCTAAACAGAGAGCCTGAAAGGTAACCAAACGCCAGGCACTGGCCTGTCTGCTATGTCAGACATCTTCAATAGCAGGGGCAGAGGAGGGTCTGCCCACGTCCAGAAATAGCGAGGGAGTGAGGCTCTTGGCTGCCTGTGAGCACAGAGATGGGGGCAAGGAAAAATGAGTGGTCTCAAGGAGCATGATGTTGGAAACTTTGTTTTGTCACTGTCTGTGAGCCCCTGAGGAGCCCCTGGGGAGGTGTCTGAAGGGTGGAAGGCTCTGGGGCTGAGCGGCTGTGCCCCTGGTGCATCAGATGGGTGCTGAAAAAGGCCAGGACTTGGACAGATGGAGTAACGGAGACTGGAGGCGGGGGAGCCTGGCCTTGTGCCAGGCTGTGGAGTGGGGTGGGCAGATCACAGAGAGAAGCTGGAGGGGGGTCAGAGGAGGATAATCCTCAGGCGGCGATGAAGGCTGCAGCTGTTGGGCATGGCATTAGAGCGTGGCATTGCAGAGGTTTACTGCTGCTGGGCTCTGCCTGTCAGCAGAGGTCTGGCAGTCCTGAGAGCTGGGTGAAGTGGGGTCTGACAGGCTTGTCCCCTTCCTTTGGGCAGCATCACCAGCGATGTTCTGGGCCATCAGCTGACGGAGGAGCCCAGAGGTGTGCAGAGCCCTGGACAGAGCTTCGCCTGGTCTGATGTGGGGTTAGAAAAGCTATGACAGTAGCTGGAAGGGAGGGCAGGAGCTGGCTTTTGGATATGCTGGTGTGTGTTGCCTTAGAAGAACTGCTGAACTCAACTTGCATTTCTGTCCCCCTTTGCATCAAGTCACAGCACTGCCCTGGGTGAATGCTCCCTCCAGATGCCCCCGTAGGCAAGTGGGATGCACTGGTGGGAATAGTAAACTCACGCTGAACAGGGAAGTAAGCAAAGAGCCCAGCAGTAAAGCTGGTGAGCAAGTGAGGGCTCTCTAAGCTCCTGGAAGCCTCTTGCTACTACTGTCCCTGGCAGAGGCACCCGAACTGTGCTGCAGTGCAGGACCTGGCAGGAAGTGGTCCCTGGAATAGAGCCTTTCTTTACTGCTCACGGTGGTGTTTCTGGCTCCTCCAGGACAAGTGTACATTGCTGCTGTTTTGCTTTGAGTCTGGAGGGAGTTTGCCTGGGTGGAAGAACTGTGAAGGGATATTAGAAATCCAGCAGTTTGTGATGTGAAAGTGGGCGCCTTGAAGATCACAGCAAGGCAGGGACCAGTAGGTGCTGGGAAAAGATGCACTGTGCTCCTGCGCTCCAGAAAAGGAAGCTTTCTATCCTGGGAAGAACATACCCTGCCCTTGCCATCCCTAGGGCTGCAGGCAGGTTCCTTTTTGAAGTGCTTTTCCCAAGACAGCACAGTCCCAGGGAACAATACATGGGATCCTTCTGTCCCTTTCCTCAGGGCCATCTCTCCCCCTCCCTACATGAGACCCTGTGGGTTTTAGTTGGCCATTTTTTTTTTACTCAATAAATTTGTAGAGAGAGCTGATGCCAGCCATCCAAAGGGAAGCATAGGGGGAATAACACTGAGCTGGTTTGCTAAACTTGAGGCATTCAGAAGCTGAGCTGGACTCTAAAATTAAAAGCTCTTGGTGTATTTTTATTTCTGTTCTGTTTTCTTCAGCTTTTAAGTGAGACTCATCTCCATCATGGTATTTTTGGTTATTTGCAGCTGTGATGGATAGGAATTGCTCATTTCTCTTTTCATAAATTTTAGCTGGGACTTTTGCCCTGCCTCAGGACTCCAGAAACTTGGATCTTCAGAAAAAGACAAGAATTGGCAATATGGCCAAATACCAAATACTGAACACTTGTCTAGTACCTCCAGCACATCTTTGTCAAGTGCTTGAACCTGAGTTCAATATGAATACTCGTCTGTGGCTCAGGGTTTGGAGACTTTGGGAGGAACAGCTCTGTAGGTGTTTGTTAGGTTGGTACATGGAGGTGATGGATGAGAATGGATCTTCTTGTGTGTCCTAGCCAAAAATGGTTTGTAACAAAACATAACAGTTATTTCTGTCCAGCTGGCAGGGACTGTTGGGAGCTACTGTCTCAAAAGTGCAGACAGATCTTCATTTTCCTCTCTCTGTTCACTGGGAAGTTTGAGATGGGGCGCTGGCAGCAATTCTGTGCGAAAGCTGTCAAAACACAGCCCCAGCCCTGTTTGTTCTCATGCTGCAACTTCAGATGCGCTGGAGCAGGCACATCAAATAGTTACAAAGGGTGTGATTAAGCCCTGGGAAAGAGCAAGCAGGCAGCTTGTTTTATGTTTCCTCCCCTGTGTTTGTATGAGTCACGGAGCTGGCGGCAGTCCTGCTTTCACCTCACAGAGAGCAGCAATAAGTGTGTAAGAGCCCCACACTAATTTGCTGAAAATAGCCAAAAGCCAGGCTCTTAAGATACCCAAAAGAGATTGCAACTCCTCAGTTTATTGATCCTTTTTCTCTCTGCTTCAAGTTAACAGCTTTTAAAAGACATAAAATGGGAAGAGCATCCGTGCTGCCAGCAGTGTGTGGCTGTCTGTCCCTGCCTCAATGGCATGCGTGTGTGACCTTGCAGGGCAGACAGTGGGATGCTGTGTGGAGACACACATTTAAAGCAACAGAGAAAAGGTAAAAAATGTCTTCCTCTATTACCCTGGAGGCTGCTGGCATGTCATGCAGCTGCCATGGCATCTCACCATCACACACCAGCTCTGCCCAGAGCAGTCAGGGGCCAAGGGGTTTTACACCTGAGCTGTGTTTGTGCAAGTCTCTAGTGGCTGGGTTTGCCCCTGCCATTCTCCAGTGCAGGGGGCAAAATACCAGTTGTGTGCCTTGCAGTGGTGCCAACTCATAATTGCATTTCTTGTTTCTGTTTTTAATCAAGTGTGATGTTAAATTTTATGCTGTCATTAAACTCCAGCTTCTGGAGCCAGGAGATGATGCTGTGAGAATTACAGCTTTGTTTCTGAGCAGGGGAAGGAAGTCAGGAAGGCAGTCTGGCAGCTTGGGGACAAGCAATGGACCTCCTGTTCCTTCCATGTTTCCATGCGCTAAGTCCATGTTCCAGGTTTTGAACACAAGGGTTGGCAGAGCAGCCTCTGATCCTGGCTGACATGTTGGGATAAGCAGGAAAAGCGCTACAACTTGCAAGAGATACAAGAGTTGCATGATGATCATGAATTCAGCTCAGTTGAGCGGGAGGGGAATTAGGTGAGAAAGGCTGCTCTCACTTCAGCCACTGGTGTGGGGAGTGCAGCTATGGTTTGGGGCTCACTGAGCCAGGGCTGTTTGTGTGCTGAGCATCTCAAGCAGGCAGGAGAGTCAGACATCTCCCAGTGCTCGTCCTTCGTGCAATCAAGCGATTGCTTTTTAGCAGTGCAGGCTCCCCCGAAGCCCAGTTCCTGCATTTCCTCCCTGCCGTAAGCAGTCTTTGCTTCACTTGTTTCCACATTTGTTTCTTCTGTTACACAAACTCTGGTCTCAGGCCTCTGAGCTGAAATGCTCTGGGCTTTCAAAAGAATGACTCTGAATTGCAGAGTCTCTGGTCGCTCTCTACTCCATGCCGAGCTCATCTACCCTTGGCAGAGTGAGCAACAAAGTCAAGGAGCTCTAGTGAGTGTTGCTGTTTAATGCTTAAAACCTGTGTGTGTCTTCTGAACTGCCACAATTTGGCTTTAAATCCAGACCGCATCCAATTGGATTTGACAATTATCCCTCATGGAATCTGCAAATTTTATGGCCCTATGAGGGCTCTGTTTGCCACGTCATTCACTTTTTCTGCTTCCTCTGCTATTTTCCAGATGTGTTCCTTTTGTTGTCCATGCTACCCCAACTTTCCCAAAGGAGAGAATTTCCTCCCCTGGTTTTTAAACCAGGCTTCCACCCAGTCCCCTTGCAACAAATGACCTGCCCCTCATACTGTCTGACTGCTGAGGCTGGGCCCTTTCCTTTTAACTGTAGTGGAATGGGAAAATGGGTATGAAGATTTAGTGACCCACCCACCTCCCCTTTCCCAGACTCCTGACTGAATGTGGGGTTGGGGCTGGGGGGGAAACAACATGACAGGGCATCCTGCATCACTGTCCTGTCCAGGGATTATGCTTCAATACTTGGAAATCGATTCAGGAGCTTGAAATGGGCTTGCTGCTGGGTTGGATATGCGTGTCTTGAGCCAGCAAGAGAGATACCCCAGCAGTGTCTCCTATGACATTGTCTGAGCAGCATTTGAAGGCTGGGAGGTGTTCTGGGGTAGAGAAATATGTGTTTGTGTCCCCCATTAAGGTTTTTGCTGGTGCACAGCTACAGTGAGGGTGTGACAACAGCTATTTAAATGCAGCTTCAGAAGTGTCTGTGGGAGATACTCAGCCCCCCTGAGAGCTGCTGCTGCTGATGGGCATGGTGCTGTAGTTCATGCGGTGGCAGCATTACCAACACAAATGCTTGTGGTGGTGGTGGTTTGCTATTTCCGTAAACTCAAAGGATGCTTGGGTTTGTTCCTTTCATGCTCCCTCATCCCAGATGTGTTCTGTGTTGCCAGATGTTCACAGCTGTCTGTTAGAGCACATGCATCTAAGGCTGCATTACATGCACACACTTCCCACTCTGGATTTGTTCCTTCGCTGGCCCATAACTCAGCTGGCACATGGACAGTTTGATGGATCTCGGTTCTACAGGTGGAGGCATGCTGTAACCTCCTACCTCTTCTGCAGCACATCGCTCACAGAAGAGGGTCTGTATCCTGAATTTCTGAGAAGTCACACTGACAAAACAAGAATACAATTTCCTTGACTAAGAAGCTAGTTTTGGCTTTGTTTCTGCTATTTAGATGAATTTTAAATTTATTTAGTTCAGAGTTTTTATACAATTGATTAAAACATGCAAACATGACTTCACAAGAACATTGGGGTTTTTTTGTTTTTTCTTAATGCTTTCTGCTCCTCCCCCATTTCCAGATAGATTCTCTATTTATTGCCCTGTAACAGTTCCAAAATCCCAGCCCTGCTCTTCAAATATTCATGGATGTATGTGTATTCCTAGGTGATCTCCTTTGCATTTAATTTTGAATGCTCCTAGATTACTTTTATTGTATTCACTCTGTTCTGAGTAAAAAAAAAAAAAAANATTAGCTAGATGTTGATTTTTGATTTCACCTTTAATCTGCCTCTCTGGAGGGCTCTGTCCTTAAGCAGAAGTACCTGCGTCCATTGAGCACACAAGAACTGCTCCTGTGCTCCTCTGTGCTTGCTGAGAGTTTACTTGGTTTTCGATGAAGAAATAGAAAATCTAATTTTTGAACTAAATTTACCTGCAATGATTCATTCTCTTTTCATAACTTATCAAAACGCATTAGCAATGAATTCTTGACAGTGCTTCTATAAACAGCAGTTGTTCTCCTTTGAAGCCGCGGTGCTCACTGCCTGCTCAGTTGTGCTGCTGCGCAAAGTGGCATAAATACCCAAAGAGAAGCGACACAAAAGGAGCTGTGTACAGATGGCTTAGACAAAATGCTGCCCTTTCCCTTCAGCCGTCACGAGCTGGAAATCTGGCATTAAATAGGATTTGTAGACAGGTTCGGTGTCTATCTTCTGGCTTATCCCCTCTTAAAGTCGCATCTCGCTCCCACCCCGCACATTGTTTGCTGCCAGAGGATTCCTGGTATACACACGCTGAAAATGACGGAGCGGTAGCCCGGCACTGGTCTCAAAGTAACAATTGTGTCAGCGCTGACTTCCTCTGAGCCCTGTCGGGCGGTGGGGAGGGTTTGTGTCCCCGTCCCCGTGCCGTGTCCCGTGCGGGGAGCGCACTGCCCGTGCCGCCCGAGCCGCGCTCGCCGGTGCGCTCCTGCCCCCTGCTGCCGGCAGCGAGCGCCGCACCCCCGCGCTCCGCGCAGCTTCCCGGGACCTTTTACACGGAAGGACAAGGAACGGGCCCGCAGCGAGGCGGAATGTTTCCTGCCGCCTCCCTGAGGCGGCTGGGCAGCTGGCAGTGGAGTTTGAAGTGTGATTTAAAGTTCAGACTGGTGAGCTAAAGAACCGGCAGCAAAGTAGGATGTCCTCAGCTTGGGAAAGCGAAGAGATGTTTCAGGAGCATTGTAATTTCGTGAGCTGTCTTTCTGGGAAGAGGTAAAGTGCTGCTTCTTCCTCAAGCACAGAGTTCTGTGGAATATTTCTTGCTTAATTTCGGAGTACTCGGAATATAATTTGGGGCAGGATGTTTTGTTTTGGCGACAAATTCAGCTGTGTCTGACTTCAGGGACAAGAATCCTTGTTACAGGACCAGCTCACACCCTCATATTCTCTCTTCTACCTGAAGGAATTAATTCTGAAGACTGTGTTAGCAAATTTAGGAGGTCTGTAATCTTCTTTCTTTGTCTGTTAATCACAGTGTGGGGACCAGATGTCAGTGGGAAAGCAGCAAGCACTGTGTTAGTTGTTGCTTTCTGTGTAGCAGGACTGTATTCAAACACTATCCATCTCTGTTGTGCTGGGACGTGTTTTCATGCAATGGATAGCAAGCCTTGCAGGGGCTGGATATTGATAGGGAAATTTTAGAAAGTATTTTCACAGTAGCATCTATAAAATACAGGTGAGATCTCTAATTACTGAATCCACTTGAAGGATCTGTATCCTCCATGTACCTGCCTCTTCTAAGCATAATTTCTTTATCATCATCTGTGAGCAAAGCTTTTTAGCATTTTTCATGATTGTTACAGATATATTGGGGAATTTGTAGGATTAAAATTACAGATTATGCACTGTATAAGACAATACAGAAGGTACTTTAAGTTTTGAAAGAAATTCCAAATGCAGGTAGAAAAATTCTACCAGTACACTGTGGTTTTCCTTAAGGCATATTACTGGAGTGATGTGAGGTTCTCTGTTAAATAGAGTGTAATCAAAGCATTTCTAGTTCTCACATTTTCAGGGAAAACTAAGTGAGCTAAGTAAATTTTCTATTCTATTCAATTCTATTTCTATTGAATTTTGAGCAGTAGCTGCCTTTCCTCAGTTCTCCTTGCAAAAACAGCTGGACAAAATGAAACTGGGAAGACATTGTTGTGGTTTCATGGCCTGTCTTTTCATGTATGTTTGGGCTGGGGACACTGCTTCCTAAAACATGGGGGCACTGGTGAATGGGATTCTGCTTGCCTGAGCTTTCAGAGTCATCAAGGTGAAGCAGCCCAGATAGGAGATGAGATCTGAAGAACAAGCTTTGATTGTCATCAGCTTTCCATTACAAGGAGACTTTGAGATCCTACTTCATGAGTTCTTTTGCATAAGTTTCTGACAGTTTCTGGACCCAAATCTTGCTTATGCTGTTATTCCACTAGATTTTTAGATGAGGCATTAGTTTGGGACTAGGCTATTGGTGGAGACCGCTTCCTGGAACATACTTTGTAGATTTTATATTTGATCAGCAATAATTTTGCCTTCTCCTCCCTCCTTCACCTTGCAATGTAGCTTTCATCCTGATGAGCTGAGAGATCACCAGGCCTTTCTTTAAATAAATATGTGTATGAGGCGTTATTTCATTCCAGGTAAGCACAAAATGCTTTGCAACAGATGTGGTTGTTCCCTTGGATTTTCTCCTGAGTGAGCAGGGTGGGTAAAATGGGATGGGAGTTCTGTGGAAAGGGCATTTCAAGCCCTGTTCCTGGTAGCAGAGAACTGCTCCAAAAATACAGCCCTCATCTCACTGCAAATGCTTCCAGGGCATTGGCGAGGGAGCACTGCCAGCCGCTGCCCCAGAGCTCCACCAGCTCCTCCTGCCCACCGGCCAGTCCACACCTTACACTGGCAGGAGAGCAGCTGCAATACTTGGACCTTTCAGGGCCACCTGGCCATGTCACTTCTTACTGTTGCTTTCTTAACTTCTTTCATTTCACCTTTGCTGTCCTGTGCCAGAGTGACAGTGGCATTTCACTGCATACCTTCACACAAGGTGGACCAGGTTCTACCCTGCTGTAGCAGTGGTTGCTCTTCCCTTTTTCTTTTACTCAGTTTTTCCAGTTCCGTGCTTCCTGGCCACTCCCTGTGCTGCAGGGATAAGAGATCCTTGACAGCTGCTGGAGCTGTGGGCTTGGCGCTCGATGGAGATCGAATGAATCCACACAGTGCTTCCTGCTGTGCTCATTGACAGATGACAGTGCTCAGCTGTACAAAAATGGCTATAAAATCTGAGATTTTGGTTAGAAACTTCTGCTGGCTTTTGTGTACTGTCAAATATGATCTCTGCAAGATGAAGCTGCGGCAGGATGGTAGGAGCAATGGGATGTGGACAGGCATGTTTGGAGGGCTGAGGTTTTCCTCTGGCTATCTCCCATGGAAAGCAAGGAGAAATGCTCTTGAAATTTCCATTCGCCTCAAGAGAGCTGCTCTGTTTTCTGCTAGCAACAAATTTGGCCTGTTTCAACTTCTGGTGATGTGGATGGAGAGGAATTTTGCATGAATGTCAAAGCCAACCAGCAGTTTCCATACAGCTGATGCTGTACATGGGGTTTTAGCAAAAGCATCTGCTATAGGTGACTTGATCCAGCGCCACATGGCTTTGGCAGTGTTCTCAGTGGTGGGTGGGAAGTTGGTTAGTACTGCAGAAAAGCTTGCTCTTAGCTTTGTGATGTGAGACACAGCTGTACTGTTCAGGGCTTTTTGATTCCAGCACTCTCTGACCAGGATCTGCATTCCCTGCCTCGTCTTGCTAGTCCAATCCGTGCTCATGTGCAAGGACTGAGAAAAATTATATTGTGGTTGTCTCAGCCATATTTGGCCCATCTGTCTTGGCTTCTCCCAGTGTTTGGATACTGGATTTGTCAAAGGGGCCAGATCAGGTCTGTATGATGGAGTCCAGTGAATTCTAAGGGCTGGAGAGAAGATTCACTTCATGTCTTCTCCACCAGATGCCTCAGAAAAGCTTCTGAAGATACCTGCTTTCCTTCTGTACTCAGAGAACTCAGTATTTCCAGCACTCATTTGGTGTTTGGCTGGTTTTGTGGAATCGTCCTTCATTCCCTCTTTTTCTGACCTCATTGTATAAACCTAAATAGATTTAGTCATTGGTAGATGAAGAGAACGAAAGCAATTGAAAGAGATGCCGTTCTGATCATCTCATTGACCCCAGGAACCAAGTTTGGTGGATTTTAAGGGAAAATCAAGGACATGATTTACAGCTGTAGTTATTCATCAACTCCCTGATGGTTGTTAGTCACCGTGTGTACTCCACATGTAAGTTTAGCTTTTCTGGATGATTTAGTGAAGAATTGTTGAGTCAAGGACAAATCCCCTGCTGCTCTGCAGCAAGGTAGAGCTGTTATTACAAAACAGGCAGGCACTGAGGATGGGCAGTGTTAGCTCAGGCCCAGTTCATTGCTCTTGGCTGTGACTTATCTTTGTAGAAAACAACTACTAAAGGAACAGAAAGCAAGCTGGTAATTTAGCACCTGGGCAGAGAATTTCTGGTGTGTTGGATAACTGTAAGCAGGAGGCTTGTAGAACTGCTCAAAGTGCATTTAGAGTAGAGGCTCTTATGTGATTTAGAGGATGTGAGGGTGTGGTGGCATTCCTCTGGGCACAGCCCTCTGGCACCAGAACATAAAGTGGTGTAGCAACTCAGCTCTTTCAGGATGGTAAAAAGATACCAGACAGTAACTGATAACTCAAAACCATCCACGTGTTTTCTGTGAGAGGCACCTGGTGCTGACTCGTCAGATTGGGGCGAGAGCTTGAGGGAGACTGGGGACTTTATTCTCCTGTGCAGCCTCTAACACCTTACCCTGTCCTACTTCCACAGTTCTTTTCCAGTGTCAGCAACACCCCTTGTAAAGTGATGGGATTGGTGTTGGCTTTTGCCAGGGAACATCCTGAAGGTGAAATTAAATTTTGGTGAGGAGGATTCTATTACACTGAGCAAACCTGCAGTGGAGTGGGGCTAACTTAGCAAGCCAGGCTGCTGAGGTATTTCCCAGAGGACTGTGAAGGCATTCACCCACAAGTCACCTTTTCATGTGTCATGCAGTGTTGACCATCTCATTTCACTTAAGAGTGTAGCAATACCAGGGCCTACACAAGTGCAGATCAGAACAGTCAGCTGAACAAAGTTTAAATAAGTTGTCCTTTTCAATGTGGAAGAAAGATGACTGATGAAGCTGTGTAAGATACTCAGTGATCTATGGAAGGTGCCATGGTTTGGTGAGTTTCTTCATTTCCTAGCAATCCAGCAAAAGGAAATCCTTTTGACACAACATGTGCTTTGTGAAACAGTGCTGCAAGGCACTGGCTGTAACAAAATACAACTGATCTGCAAAGCAATGAGAGACATTCCAAGCAGAAAAGTCTGTCAGGGCTATTAAAGACAAAGCTGCAAATACTGCCTCTGGTGTGGGAAATAGCAAAGACAGAGAATCCTTGAAGATTGCAGAGGGAAAGTTATTATGCTGTACTTCTGTCGCTCTTAATGCTCTTCCCCTGAAAGCACTCAGCAGCAGTTGCCTGAGCCAGGATGCTACAGTAGATGGATGTGTTATGTACCACACTGAGGTTGTAGTGCTCCTGTAAAGATCTTGGTAAAAGTGAAGGGACTAGGAAAACAAGGGCAGAAGAGCCTCTCCTGCAAGCTACATGTTTGCACTCAAGATGCTCAGCCTGGTTTGTGCCCACTGCTGTTACCTTGTAAGCAGATCCAAGAGAGGAATCCTGGTGAGTCTCCCCTGGTGTTACGTCTTGCTGAATACTCAGCAGTGCTCCGTAGGGGTGTGAGCAGAAATGGCCCATCTAGACCCTGTGTAGCCCTTGCCAAATGTGTACTCTCAGTCCTAGGGGGTGGAACTGTTAAAACAATCTGTCCCCTGGCATATTGTGTCTCTGGGATTGCAGTTCCAGGATAGATGGCATCTTGTGCCATTTCCAAAGGGAATTTCATGTTTTATGCACATTTGAAAATACGGACACCGTATGGACACAGTGTACAGTGTTAACTGGGGTGCAGCAGCAAGTTGTTCTTGTAACTATCCTCTCTGTCCCCTCTTCTGTTCTGCTTATCAGCAGCTCTCAGACCTTATCACCCACATTCTTCAGACCCTAGAGCACCTCTTTGTCTTGCACTACATATTCCATGTAGGCTTTCAGCTTTCATCACTCCTATCTTAGTTTGGCTAATATGACTTGGAAGATAAGACTCTTGGATAAGCAGACTGGCAGGCTGGAAACCCAGCATCAGTTTGGAACTGACTCTCAAACTCTTCCTGCCCAGGGCAGAGGTGCACAGCAATGCAGGGGTTCCCTCTGAAAATGCTGGTTCCAGCTCTGGAAGCAATCTGCTCCTGCTGTTGTGGTCTCTGAGACCTGACTGATTTAGCCAAGCAGGTCACTGCAGGAGCACCACTGCTGGTTTTGGTGCCAGGGTGGGTTTAGGTGTTTGTGACAGCACCACTCTTCACTGTACAGGCTCACCCTTTGAATCTGGGCTTTTTCTGTCTTTTCTTTTTTTTATCTGCTTGCACCATGAAACACCCCTTTCCATTGCCAAACAGGATTTCAGTGAGGTGGGTGGCTTCCACCAGGACACATGAAAACTGAAAAAAAAACCTGGGACACTACTTTTAAGATTGTTTTAAAAGAAGACTTTGGAGAAAGAAGCTGATTTCTTTTACGAGGGGGTGCTGTCTCCCTGCAGTGTGTTCTGTCACCATGTCACAAGATTTCTAAAAGGAGCAGAATCAGTAGGACACTGGTGTATCAGTCTGCAAGGAGCAGCTTCCTTCGCTCGCATCCCATATTTGACTAAACTGGTATCACATGGTTCAGTCTCCCCACTCTTCTCCCACCCCCTGCCTGCTTCCGCCAACAGTCCTCTCAAAATGTGCTTTGTAACTAAAGACTCCCCTAAAGAGCTGACTCTTTCAGTTCTCCTGCGTAACAAAAACTTGCACTGCTCATAAATAGATTTGCAATTACCAAGGGAAACAGAAGAATCTGTGCAGTCCAGATGCATCAGAGCGGCCTCCCATCCTGTCTTAAAGAAGCCTCTGAAATTCAGCGCACATTGCTCAGGCATAGCTTGGAGACCTCTGCAGAAATCTTTCCTTTCAGCAGCATTCCTATACTGCAGGATCTGCTGTTTGCAGCAGAATCGTCAAGGAACCTAAGAGACCCTGTCTAGTGTCTTTACAAAAAATGACAAAAGCTTTTTTTTACTTTTGACTAGCCTGGGTTTTCATGTATTTCTTATAGCAGTTGAGGGTAAGAATTGCCTGGCCTGCATGAGAGATCCTGAGCTTACAAATTAGTTCTCTGCAAATAGCATCTAGTGTGTGGTTAGTGCTGTCTGAGCAATTCCAAGAGCCATCTGAGCAATTGCAAGCACTTTCTGATCATCCAGGAAGTCAGACTTCCTTAGGTCTTGGGACTAACAGGATGGTAATGATTTCATATAGAAGAAAAAAGGCATTTTCAAGGTTATGCATCAAACAGGATGAACCTGGGAGGAAAAATCAAGAGTCCTGATAGAAGGATTAAGCAGTAGAAGAGAGGGAGGCCGTGGGATATGTGAGTGGTCCTTAGCTTTCCCTATAGAACGGTTCACATATATAAGGAAGATCCCTTCTATAGATCTTCTCCCTAGGCTGCCAGGGAACTCGAGGGGGGCATATGCCCAGTTAGTGCCTGGGTCTGGCTTGGCTCCCAGAAGAATTCCTGTGATGAGCTTCTTCTGTGTGCAAGGTTCTGCCGATCCTCCTTCGTGGAACCTTTTTTGAGCATGCCACTGCTCTTTTGACCTCTCTCTAGTTCCCATGCAGCAGAAGTCTCCCTGAATTCAGGGACTGCCCTGAAGATCACCCCATTCAGTTTGATGAGACCGAGCTAGACTAACAGAATTGCATCTTATTTTGCCTATGTTTCCTTTTGGTGGCAATGGTTGCACATCTAAGACATCAGGAAGAAAGGCTTCAAGAAGGAACCCAAAATTAGGAAATGTTAGAAATAAGTTTTTATGTAATATTTTTTTTTTCAGTCAGTTTCTTCAAAGACAAATCTGTGTGTTCCTCCTTATTTACACAAAGCTAGTCATGAAATAGCAGCAGATCCCACCACACACTGCAGTGGTCATGAAATCAGTTCATCTGAAATTCTGTAATGGATGGAGAGCATCTTTGCGTTGTTTTTTTCTTTTCTTTTAATGGGAAAAATAGTCTCTGTGTCATCTGCATCAGAGTCACAGTTCATTCAAGGATGTGTCCCAAATGTAGGTGTTATATAAAGTAAAATCTCTTTTCTCTGTTTTTATTCTCTTTGTATCTTAGTGCTTGAAATAGAAATAAATCCTTTTTTTCCTGCCACTGAAGAAACATCAGGAATGAAGTTCTGTTGGTAGAACACTTGCTCACCTGTGTCACTCTGAATTCATGTTTAGTAAACCAACCTGCAAGCCTGGCCTACAGGTGGTGCTCCTGATTCTCACATTCCTTGCCTTTCTCATGCTTGTAAGCATATTTACCTGTTAGGATGCCAAATTTAATAGCTTGGGAAGGTCTTAAACTAGTTACGTGTCTAGGAAAACCGAAGTCCTTTAAGGTGCTTTAGAAAGAAGTGATAACTGTGCACCAGTCTCTTACTTAGCTTTCCCAAACAACATTTTCAGTGTCACACAAGGTACCACTGCAAATTATGTGTTTTGCCTGGTAGCAGCAAGAGGCTTCTTAAGTACCAGTGAACCTACTTTGATGCCATGAGAGCTAGTCTTTCAGCTAAAGTAATTTTTTTTGTTTTGACCCTACAAATTCTGGTTTGGTCTTTACAGACAACTGCACAAGGCTTCTATAAATTTCATTAGGTTTGTCCGTAACCCCTGTTGCCTCCTTGTCCCAGGTCATCCTGGGACTGAGATGAAAAGAACAGAGCTCAAATGGCCCACTGGTGCTATTAAGTACTTGTGTCAAGTACCAACCTTGATATTTTTCTTCTTTATAAATGCTTGCTGAGCTGGAGTGCCTACTTCTGTTGTACGTTCATGGGCTGTAGAAACTTGGGATGAAAGCTTTGTGACTGGGTAGTGTGTGCCATACAGTGTTGGCTGATGGGGTTCCTTGAAATCCCTTCACATTTTAAATAGATTTATGAGTAAGGGGGGCAGTTTGAAGACACTGCAAACCCCTAAAGCCTTAGGTAATCCTGAATTTGGCCAGCTCAACTATTTATAGAACCCTCTATGCCTATTCTAAATATACTTTCCTCACAGGGACCTTATCTCAACTCCCTGCTCCACCACTTTAGTTGGATCAGCAATGCTGCTGTGATCTGTTAGCAAAATTTCCTTCTCTTGTTCTGTGGCAGAGCTGCAGATGTTCCTGGTTCAGGACTTGAAGGGGAAATTCTGTATCAAGCAGAGCTCAAGGGTTTGAATTTAAACTGCAGCTGACCAGGTAGAGAGATATTGATGATATATTAGCTCATTTCCTGTAACCATCTCCTTACTATTTTTCAATATTTCTCTTCTACTGGTAGGTCTGGAGTTCTGGAGAGAGAAAATCAAGTCACTCATTGACCGTGTACAGAAGGCAGGGCTTGAGTCCCACTTGCTGTTGGTTGAATGGGGTTAGGCTATCAACTCTGTTGCTCCCACGTAAGGACAAAGGGTCTCTTCAGGCCAAGGAGAGCAGCTCATCCAACAGTAGATTCCACAGTGGAGAAAAATCGTGATTTTCTTTTTCAAAGTCTCTGGGATGTGATTGGTGCAAAGGGCACACTGCAGAGCATTTTTCATCCTTCAAGTTTTAAAATACTTAGAAAAATGCATCCTGTATTGACTCCTGTAGGTTTGAACATTTTCTTCTGTAGGATAGTTAGATTCTGTCTGCCTGTGTCAGGAACATCTGCAGATCTGCATGATCAGAGTCCTGAGTGGAAAATTTTGGGTCAGTGTAGAGGCAGGATGGGCCTTTAGAACCCTACATATGATGAATAGCTGTGCTGCCTCACAGTAAGGGCCACTAGTACTATAATCTTTGGGAAAAGAAACAATTGCTCCTAGTCCCTATGATGTGATTGACCCAGACTCTACTTCATGGGTCTTGGGCTCAACTTACAGCAGAGGTGGAAAGCACTAAGGATTGCACTGGTTCAAGGGCAGGATTTAGAGGCAGTGTGCCAGTAGTGTCTGCAGATGTCATGCCAATTTAGGTACCCATTAGAAAACCTCTTCTGGGTACAGCAAAGGAGTGGCTGCTACTTATTTGGCCTCTGGGATAGAGAAGCCTGTGGAAGATTTTGCTACTCCATAGATCAGGGTAACATAGCTCACTGTGTAGCTAAGCCTCAGAAAATGTTTTTGAGGTTGACAGAAGCTTTTCGTAGTTATTACCCTTTGAGGATGAACAGGGCAGCGTGTGGCATGATCGCAGAATGGGATTAGCTCAGGATTTAGCAGGAAGAGTTTCTTAGCACTCCTTCAGAGCTATTTCCTTCTATTGCATCCCCTGGAGCTGCATGAAATGGAAGGGGTTATGTCCTTGCCTGCCTGGCAGGAAAATCATCCCAGCTCAAAATAGGCTGGGTCCAGTGCTCTTGGAAGGAATCAAACAGGTAAAGTGTATTTTAAAAGGAATTTCACATGGGGGGTTTCAGTTACACTGAATATTGCCCCGAGGTGCATTCTGCTTCACACACAGGCGTCCTCCCACAGTCTCCATGGCTTTTTCAAGGAATCAGTGTCCACACAGCTTTAGATTTTGCTCTGGTCATGGCTTACCTATACGCATGCGGATAGCATTTCCTTGTTGCTGTTTTAGCATGCAGGAAAGCACAGGTGAGTCTCTGGAAGCACTGCAGTGCCACTCAGCCTAGTGCAGCCCTCAGTGCCTTGGGGTGCTGCTGCTGCACTCTGCCACAGTGACCCACTCAGAACAGGCAAGGAAAGGCTCTGCAGTCGCTGGGACTATGCCAGGATGGGTGCTCAGATTGTAGTGCTGATCATTTGTGTTTCAGTAAAAAACATTACTAATATGTCTGCCTTTAATTTCTGGGCTGACAATGTGGCTGGCAGCTTTCTGGCTCACTCTGTTATGCCTCTGGCTAGTTATTCCCACTGCTGTCTCTCTAAGACTGGCCTCCTTTTATTGGAAGTTGTCCATTTGACCATTCTTGATATAAACAAACCATATTCCCTTTCAGAAGCTGGAGTCAGTAATGCATGCCAGCAGAAGCTAGTGCATTTGTGCTTGTAATGAATAAATACCTACCCCTTTTGCAGTGCTTATAACAGCTTCAGCATCTCCATTCAGAGCCACTGGCCTTTGTTCCCTCATGACTGAGGTGTGTTGGCTGAATTGAGACTGGGAAGCAACCAAAAGCATTTAACCACAAGAGGAACACCAGCAGCGAAACAGCCCAGAAAGCAGGAGCAGACTACAGAGCAGCTGAAGTGCAGAGCTCAATTTTGAGCCTAATTTGAACACTGAATGAGGTGCTGATATCTCAGCTCTTCTGTAGAGTCTCTTCTCAGTCTGCTGTTCGTGTTCTATGGACTCAGTATAGTGGGGCATATATACAGAACACAGTGAAAAGCTGGCTTTGTGCAGTTGGTACAGGCACTACAGGGTGAAGGGAAATGTCTGGTTTTGGTGCTGACAATAAAAATCTGTCTTCATGTCTGTGTTCTGGGGAGCTGATCAGATATTTTATGTCATTGCAGCTTGAAAAACTAATTTCAGAGCTGGCTTCTCTACTTGTCTGATGGTTTAACCAGCTCTATTCGCCCATAAGAGAAGGATGCATTTCCTTTGTTCATGTTGCCTTGTTCATCAGTAAATGTAAAGCAGATTGTAAAATTAGACCTGCTTGAACTAAAATTTGTAGCTATTCATTCACTCGTGTACAAACCAGCCCCCTGATGTTGGCGCAGCTTTTTTCTCCACCAGAGAGAAAATAAGAACAGCGAGTCGATTAGTATGCTCTTTTCTTTGTGAAGTGTTGGTGAAACATTTGGATACCATGGAAATTAATGTCAATATGGCGAAAAACTGGTTTAGAAGGTTTTTAAGAAGTTAAATTTAGTTCTGGAAGCAGCTTTGCTGTGTTTCACCAGAGGCTTCTGCTTTTTTCCATTGCTCCCAGTGTGATGTTTAGGATGGACTTCACACATTCCCAGGAATGCAGGGAAGGCCCTGCCCTGAGTCAGGTGAGACCAAAGGTTGTCTGAGTGCTGGCCCTGATATATATTTTTGTCACACCAAAAGTGATAGAAACCTCTGGTTGCTTTTTTTTTCCCTGCTGGGCATGGAATGGGTTTTAATCCTGGTTAAATCCTGAATCCTGGATCTTTTCTGAAAAGACTTCTCTTTCTGTCTTTTTCAGGCATGGTTCAGAAACTTGATCAGAAGCTGCCTGTAGCCAACGAGTACCTGCTGCTGTCGGGCGGCGTGCGGGAAGGTGTTGTGGACATTGACCTCGATGAGCTGAATGTTTATGCCCGAGGCACAGACTATGACATGGACTTCACCCTGCTGGTGCCCGCGCTGAAGCTGCACGACCGCAACCAACCGGTCACGCTGGACATGCGCCACTCGGCCCTGTGCCACTCCTGGCTGAGCCTGCGCCTCTTCGATGAGGGAACCATCAGCAAGTGGAAGGACTGCTGCACAATCGTGGACCATATCAATGGAGCTACCAATTACTTCTTCTCCCCGACAAAAGTTGCAGATTGGTTCTATGAATCCATTAGCATTGTGCTCTCCGAGATCCAGAAAAAGCCCCAACGAGGGATGCCAAAGGTGGAGAAGGTAGAAAAGAATGGGACTATCATATCCATCATTTTGGGAGTGGGCAGCAGCCGCATGCTGTATGACATTGTCCCTGTGGTGTCCTTCAAAGGTTGGCCAGCTGTGGCACAGAGCTGGCTGATGGAGAACCACTTTTGGGATGGGAAGATCACAGAGGAGGAAGTCATAAGTGGGTTTTACTTAGTGCCTGCGTGTTCCTACAAGGGGAAGAAGGACAATGAATGGAGGCTGTCATTCGCCAGGAGTGAAGTGCAGCTGAAAAAGTGCATCTCCAGCAGCCTCATGCAAGCCTACCAGGCCTGCAAAGCCATCATCATCAAACTGCTGTCCCGCCCCAAAGCCATCAGTCCATATCACCTGCGGAGCATGATGCTGTGGGCTTGTGACAGGCTGCCTGCCAGCTACCTGGCCCAGGAGGATTACGCAGCCCATTTCCTCCTGGGTCTCATTGATGATCTCCAACACTGCTTGGTCAACAAGATGTGCCCTAACTACTTCATCCCGCAGTGCAATATGCTGGAGCACCTCTCCGAAGACACCGTCATGCTCCACGCGCGGAAGCTGTCCTCGGTGCGCTCCGACCCTGCCGAGCACCTCCGAACTGCCATTGAACATGTCAAAGCAGCCAACAGGCTCACCCTGGAGCTCCAGCGGCGGGGCAGCACCACCAGCATCCCCTCCCCGCAGTCGGATGGAGGGGACACCAACCAGCCTGATGACCGATTAGCCAAAAAGTTGCAACAGCTAGTGACTGAGAACCCCGGGAAGTCCATCTCTGTCTTCATTAATCCAGATGATGTCACAAGGCCCCATTTCAGAATTGATGATAAATTTTTCTGAGCTTTCATCAACATTTCTTGGGTTTTTAAATTTTGCTTTATTTTTTAAAACTCTTGCTGTGTGCAGGTTTTTTCATTTGGTTTTCCTTGATGACTTAGTCTCTTGGTTTTTACATATCCAGCGTAGATTGGATCTGTTGAGAACAATCTGAATAAATTATAACTCCTGGTTCTGCAGGACGGTGCAGATTTTGAAACAGTATATTACTATTTCATATGCTGCTTTGATTTTTTTCACCCACCCTGCCCCATTGTCTGTGAGTAGTTTCTAAAGGAGGACATGTATTGTAAACGCAAGCCACAGTGTAATGTAGGGTTTTTTTCCAAGCTTCCATAATTTACATACATTGTTGGGCCTGGAGAAAGGACAACTCACTTTCCGTTGCTTCAGAAATCCACCTCTTTTTCCATGAGCTTCCATCACCCTAAAGAAATGAGGAGAGACTGGGTTGGAAAGCACTATTGGTAATTTGATGAGGCCAAATCTACTGGGCTGAAGCCCAATTCGTCTGTTCTCCACACTTCTCATACTAGGGGAGAAAGCTGACTTTAAAGATGATGATGCAGCTCTTTGGGGAAAGAGTTGTTTCTGTTTTGATCTACTTTTTGAATGTAATTGTTCATTAATTGGACCTTGTACAGTCCAGAGGGTTGTTTCTGCTGCTTTTCCATGCGGAATAAGGTTATGGAATGTTAGTTTTAGTGTGTGTAATTATTCAAAGCCTTATTTAAATTCTATTAAAGAACATACCATTTTAAATGTAATTGCACTAATGAAATCTCTGCCATTACCTCAGTCCCACTGTTTGTGTTTCTTTCATGAATTAGCATCTGTTATTAGGTCTCAATATTGCTGATTGCTTGAGACCCATCAGGTCTCATGGTTTCAGGTGATTTCTTGATTGTCTTTTGTAAAAGACTCTTCCTTGTTAGCCTGGCTATGTGTGAGCAGTCAGAGTTTTGCATTGGCATATTTCTTTGGATGCGTATTGTGTGTTGCAGTGCATATTGCATTAATATGTATTGCATGTTGTTGAAACAGGTTTGCCATTAGATAAGGATGTAATGCTCAAGCAGTGGTATGTGCAAAGTGAATCAGCCAGACCTCGAGCAAAGGAGCTACCTTGCTTCTCTAATGCATGTATTAGGCCTGATCCTTTCTGGCTGTTACCATTCCCTGGACTCCTGAGAACTTTCTGACTCACCTTGGGATGTGGGAGATCTTACTTTGGTCTCATGTTTGCAAAAGTTGTGTTTGTATGTAAACTTGTGGTGCAACAGTAGCCTTGAAAAACACATACACTTTTCTTCTGTGTGTAGGATAAGATGTATGGTAACAAGGGTTAGTCTGAGCCAAAAATAATTCCAAGAGTTCAAGGATAGAGTGACTTATTGTGGCTGGCTGGCCAGTGACTGATATTTAGGCCTTAAATCAGCAATTTGGGCTTACTGATTATCCCAGAGACGCTGTTCTGATCCAAACTTGATGCATGTGT
Organism: Origma solitaria; assembly: GCA_013397895.1. Lineage (NCBI taxonomy): Eukaryota > Metazoa > Chordata > Aves > Passeriformes > Acanthizidae > Origma > Origma solitaria. The sequence goes on from VZRL01000553.1 coordinate 116,444, forward strand.
TAAAATGTGATTATTAGAGCAGGTTGAAGTATTTTTTAAATATTTGACAGACAAATGAGGTGCATATCTAGTAAATTCTAACTGATAAAAATTGTGTATGAAAAATGTGTCACTTTTTCAGCCCAGCCTTTCTGGTAAAGACACCAGGCTGGTGGAGCAGCACACCAACAGCTTTGGCAACTGCTTTATTAGATGGCAGGGAGGTTTCAATACCTGATCTAGTGCCCAAGTCATGTCTTAAAACAAAACTTTAGCTCCTCCATCTCTTGGGCGTAATTGAAAACTTCACCCCACCGCTATAACCAAGATGTTCACATTTACCTGAATTTACTGGTACACACTTACAAGAAGCTCTCAGAAGTTGCTGGCTAGATGGAGTGGATGAGGATTTAACCTGAAAGCACAACTGGCTCATGGTTGTGAGCCCCGGTGCAGCTGCAGTTTGGTCCGGGAAAGGACATGGATTGACTTCAGCAGAAGCAGAACTGCGTCCTACCTGTGTGGCTATTGCCAAAGATGAGTCTCCATGTAAACCTGTGTAGCCTGCCTGGGGGAGGCAGGAGAAACAACGGGGAATCCTCTCCAGAAGTGCTTGGAAAATGCAGATTTGTTGAAATGGTTTCCTCCCCAGTCTCTGGGACTTCTGTTGAAAGAAGAGTCTGGGCTGCAGGATGAAGTTTCCCATCACCACATGAGAAATCTGCTCAGCACAAAGCAGCAGTGGCCTGGCAGGCAGAGTACTCTCCCAGGAGTCCCATTGTCTGTGCCAGTGCTCCTGAGATATGCAGAAACACAGCCTTCCTCATGCCAGTTCAACGTCCTGGTGACCAGTAGTTTGACTAGCCCATGTCAAGCTCTGGTGTGTGCTCCTTTTTTTGGTTTTAATTAAAAAACATTTTGAAAAGTATCTACCTTGTTCTTCCCGCATTTTGTGTGTTGTGGTTTTTTTTTATGGGGGAATGGAGGCTTGGCTTTTTACTGGACTGAAAAGCACTTTTCCAGGTAGGTTTGTGAGCATGTTATATCCTCTACCTGGATGATCTGTCTTCCAGGGAGACAGAATCATAATCTGATGTAGGTTTTTATCTGTCTAGTATTTGCTTCTCTCCATGTACTATAGTTAACTTAATGGAGCAGGCTGCCAGGCCAGAGAGGTGACAAGTGTTTTGTATATCAGAGAATACAAAAGACTATTTTCTTCCTCTTCTATTGTCCCATCCTGCCTTTGAGTATATGTTGGCACAGACTTGTGAAGTGCAGAGGTCTCTGTGGGATTTCAAAGTATTCAGTGGGTTTAGATTCCAATGACCTTTTACTCTTTACTCCTCTCTGCAAGTTTCAAGGGGCCATAGTGCTTTTCCTATTAGGGAGTTCTTGAAACACAAGCATTTTAGAGCACTCAGCCCTATGGGGTTAGAGACTTGGCCAATCTGACAAACACTGGAATAAGAGGGAGTTTGCTTTAAACTAGCAATGTCGGCATCTTCCCTGCTGATGTCAAGAGGAGACAAGACAGTGCTGTGAGCCAGTGTCTCCATGGGAGCTTCAGTTCTGCACCCGTTGCTATGGCAGGTGAGATTTCTTTTTCTCTTGCTTCAGCCCATTAGCCACCTTTCTGTTGGCTCCTCCCTGTCCTGAGTGATGTTGCAAAAGGACTGGGATGGTTTATGAGGTGGCTTGTATGAGGTCTCTTTGTGAGTCTGTGAGTTACTGCCTCCTGCAGGGTTAAAAGGGAGGGAGTCCCAGCCAAAAGGGTCTGGCATTAGAAAGGTGGGGGGGAAGAAGTGCCCTTCAGAGGCTCCACTACCCCGTGTGATCCTCCCTGGGTATCCTGGGCCTGGTCTTACTCTTGGAACATCCTTTTGCTCTTTCCATAGGGTTTCTGGCCATTAGCACAATGGGAGGAGCAGCTAATTTGACTGATTCCAGTTGTAACTTCTGGGAGATGCTGAAAAAGCTGCCACTTCTTCAGAGGGACGCCTGAGCTGCTGCAGAGGTGACAAAACCAGCAGCTGGTGGGGGGTTACTCTGTGCTGTGGTGGGAGGAGAACTCACTTTAAAGCAGAAGGGAACAACAGACCAAGAGCTTTGTGCAAGCCCTCAGTCTCCGCTCCTTCAAGCATGTTAGGTGAAGCCTCAGTCACTGTTGTCTGGCTGGGATAAATTGGTTTCTGCACATATTCCAATACTTTAGCCTGGAGAAGGGTTGGTGCTCTAACCAGAAAACTACAACTGAACATCAGAGTCACTCTTTGCTGCAAAATAGCAGCAGGACTTTAACCATGCACTACTCAAAATGGAAGCCAGTCCTCAAAAGCCTCTGAAAGATCTGGTTTTTAGTAGTCTGTCTTTCCTGTTGTCATTGTGAGAAATAGCACAAATTTCTGTTGTAGTTCTGGGCTGGACACCTGAGCTCTGTGCCCTTCCAATGCTTGCTCTCCTCATGGAGGGCTGTGAGACAGGCTTGTGTCTGCTAAAAATTGACTGAAACAGGCACTGAAAGGTGGCAGTCACAATAAATTCCTTTGGGAGACTTGAAAATAAGCTTAAAACAAAGTGTTTGTACTTTGCTGGATAAAGCTGATTGTGGTCAGACCAAAAGTAAGCAGACATTTACCGTATTTTATTAACCCATACAAAATACAAGTGGCCATGCACAATGCAAGAGAATGTGGCGGAGGGAAAGGAAGATAGACTTTGCTAATGATTATTTCTCATAAAAACTTTTTTTAAAGGTGTGCACAGTCAGTGCCTAGAATTGCTTAAAAACATCCATCTGTCTCTTTTTGCAGGTTCAGTGCTGAATGTGTTTTGCCACTTTGTCTTATATTAAAGTGAGCGTGTTTGAAAGGTCACTGGGCAGCTGAGTATAATAATGTTCACATTCTCCTGGCATTGCTCAGTGATTAGAAGTATTCTGCATGCAAATAGCTTGTTCAACTTCAGCAAGTACATCATCTCCCTCCTGCCAGCCTTGCTTGGGGTGAGCTAATGGACTTTTAACATTATACAGCTTAGAGAGCACTGTCTCTAATAGCTCCTGATTAAGCCCTCCAGAAAGGCAAATAACCATAATGGGGCAAAGGCTAAACAAGGGGAGGGGGAAAAAAGAGCACCCTGGCCAAGGGCCTCTTGCTGACATGTTTTGGGTTTAGGGACATTCAGCATTATATTTAGCACATTTTGGCTTTCAAGAACTGTCAAGTGAGTCCAAATTTATTTCCTCTGAATGCTTTTAGAATAGTGATAAAATAGCCCTCACTCCCTTTTCCTCCCCCTTTGCCATTTATAATCTATTATTTTAGGACTGCTCTGAGGAACTATTGTGTTTTCCTATTATCATTGTCCCTGGCTCAGCACTGTGCTTCCAGGCTGAATGTAGGTTTTTGGGGGTTATTTTTATCTTACTGGCCTTCTGTGGTAGAGGAGCACATGCTCATTCAGTCTCCAGACAGCCTGATTTGCCGGGCAGAGATGTGGGTGCATATCGGGGGCATCAGGCTCTCTTCAAACTGACTCAGCCCTGTCTTTCCCTCATCTTTTGTGTGTTAGGAATATCAATATGGAAAACATGACTGAGGTCTTGCTAGGCACACAGAAGACATGGTATGTGATTCTGAAGTCAAGCAAGCTCCAGTGCAAAGTGAAAATGGAGCCAGAAGAGCCACTTTTCTCCCTGATTCTCAACCTTTGTTTTAGTTTTATTTTGGGGAAGGTGGAGAGGAGGGAGATGAGCTGCTTTTGTCCACTTCAGTGGCTACAAATCATAGCTTTGGCCTAGGATGTTAGGCACTTCACTCATTAATGCCTTTGTCTTCAAGGCTTCTATTGCTGACGCCCTACCATGACATTGACAGGACTGGGACAGGTTTTTTGATTTGTTCAGCCAATTCACCACAGAACTGTGCAAAGAAAGGAATGGGCATTTTTCATGAAGGGCCAGTGACCTTTTGTGTCCTTCTCCTGCCTCCTGCGTGCCAAGGCTTACGCACACACTATGTTAATTGCCAATTTTGCGGGCTGCAGCTGATCACAGAAAAAATGCCAAGGAGATTCTGTGCAAACCAGCCTTCAACCTTGAGCATGCCTTCCAGGGTAAGTGTGCTCCTGACTGAAGTCTGTGCCCTCAGAGCAGACTTTGGCTGGCTGTGTTTGAAGGGTACAGGCTGGGTCTGCATGCACCAATGATGGCAGGCCAGGGGACAGCTTCCTGCAGCTGACACACCAAGAGATAACTCCACTTGTCTGATCTGAAAGACCAGAGAAGAAAATCCTTCCTGCAGGGAGGCCACTGCAAAGTCCAGCCTTTCCAGCAGTGTGACTTGTGCAGTGACCAGGAGCAGTCTCCATGACCTGTGCCACCATGAAGGCACCCTTGTGTCTCAGAGCTTTTGTGTGTCATGGAGCAGCCACAGCTGGGGCTCTTCTGCCACCATGAGGGGTGGAGACCACAACTGTCTCAGGGCTAACCCAGCAAGGATGGCAGGACTGGAGTGGCTGAGGACACACTCCCCCCTTGCCCTGAACCCCATCTCTGCAACACCACCACAGCTGCAGCAGCTGCTTGCAGCTTCTATGAGAAACCATGTGTGGAGCTATCAGGAAGCGAGGCTGGATCTTACCTGGCAAAGATGGCCCTCAGGGAAGGCCTGAGTGAGTCCAGTGGCTCCTGTGCCTCCCTAATCACGTAGGGAAACATGCAGTGCCTGCAAGGCTCTCACCACACCTTACACCCTCTTTGCAGCCGTATTAAGTAATGCACAGGAGTGGGAATGAGAACAAGGACCAGCAACTGTGTCTCTGCAAAGGACATGTTTCTCTGCTGCCCAGCTGTGATTGTCCTGTGAGGATCCTCCAAATCTTCATCAATTATTAATTACTGGTACTGGACTTCAGGAACCACTTTGGTTGTGAAGCCCAGCCACCATTACAGTCAAAATCACCAGCACTGGTGGTTTTGATGTTTAGGGTCCAGAGCTCATCTGGTCCACCTCCAGACCCATACTTTTTAACATCCTGTAACAGGAAAAAGAGCTGTAATGAAAAAAATTAAAGCTGCAACCTTCATTTAGCTTTTCCCAGAGGTTTCCTCTATTTGCTACTGCTTCTGGCTGATCTTACTTGATGTATACAGTGCTATATTCATTACATTATTGTGTGAATCAGTGTGGTGGCAGAACTGGGATTGACAAGTGTAGTACTTAACCCCTGGACTGCTGTGGGCATATATAGATTTTATCTTGTGGAATACTTGAGCTGGTTGCACTAACATTATTTCTGCTGCTAATTAAAATGGATGGAATAATGGTGGGAAGTCATTACAGAAAGTTTCTAGAAAAAAACACAAGCCCACCAGTGAAAGGAGACTCTAGAAATGGAACTCAGCTGTCCTGGGTCCCACCAGCCCATTGTGACAAAGTCCACCAAGGCCCATGTTACCAGGTCAGTAGTACAAAACTGGTCCTTCAGTTGTTCTTTCCCCAAGGCACGATTCTTTTCAGCGTCAAAACCCACTGGAGGCAGAATGTGAAACGCAGCGCACCAGGAGGTATGGAAAGAAATATGTCTTAACTGTTTCCTCTGGTCTGTTTTGCCACTGCACCCAGCCTGCCCCATTCCCCCCTACATATTTAAATAAACTCTCCAGAGGTGTCTTGCTACACAGTAATGAACTCAAATGAAATGAAATTAAATGCTGCTGAATGGAGCTGCATAAATGCCTTGTCATATTTTGTTATATTCACCCAGCGCAACTTCATTGTCTGTGTCATCTGTCTCTCCAGCTTACTTGTGGAGCAGCAAGCACTGTGGTGACTGGGCGAAAAAGGAAGAGAAATGCAAGTTCATGTGAGTTGGAGTAAATAATTCAGAGGCACTGGTTGTTGTTCCAATACACAGAGCTGCCCAAGCTGCCAGGGCATACTGGTCCAGCACGCACCGAAATCACGGTCTCCCAAGGAAAAGCAAGATATGGAGGAAACTGAGCAAACCCTCCAGCCTGTTAACTTTCCAGCTCATTGAGCAAGTGGAAACTCAGCAGCACTGCTGTGTGGAGGAGAGGAGTGAGGCTGCAGGGGGTGGAGCAGTACCTGAGCACTGGCACCTGCGATTGCACTGCTGTGCACCATTGTGACACTGATTGAATACAGTCACTGCTTCAGTTTGAAAGCCATTTCTGAATAGTAGCTCAAGAGAAAAAGGGTGGGAAGAAAACCCCAAAGCACCTAAGAAGCAGTGCATTGTGCACAGCTCTTCCATGGAGCAGAGGCAAGAGTGAAACAGAGCTTCACCTGATCAGTTCTAATGTTGTGGTAGACTCAGATTTCCTGCCCAGCTGCCACATCACAAGGAACCTTCCTTTGTTGTGCTCTGCTTAGAAGGGGTTTTGCTCTGGCAACACAGCTGTGATAACTTTGGAAAGAAGCAGTTTGGAGGCAAACACAAACCCAGGTGTGACTGCTCCACTGAGCACCAAACACAGCTGTGGTTTGTGTGTGGCTGCATATTGAACTCTTAATCTTCCAGTTTCTTGCTGTATCAGTGTCTTAAAAATCTGAACAGTGAAGTGTTCCTTAACTTGATACTTTTGTCTCAAATTGAAAGGGAGTCAGTGCAGTGCAACAATGTAAGTAAGGATGAGGCACGTTCAGTACAAAGTGCCAGGAGATCTGCAGGGTGTTTGCAGAGCAGGTCCTGCCTGGCTTGTCTTTCCTGTCCCTCCATTCCTTCAGACCCAGGCACACGCAGGAGAGGTCTCAGGTGTGGTCTGGAGGTAGGGGACAGCCACAGCTGCCCCTGCCTGTGATGGGCTCTGTGTTCAGCCCAGCAGAGCAGGTTGGGGATGTTGTGTCTCTGTGGCTCACGGCTGTCCCAAGTCCTGTTGCCTGCTCAGCTTTCAGGCATGAGTAACTTCAGCTGTGCAGCTTGAAGAACAGAGCTGAGGGGTTATGGATTGCTGTCGTCTGTGACTGGGGGTGGGATTTATTTATCACAAAGAACTGAGTCAATTTGTGTAACCAGATCTGAGGTCCAAGGGACCAGCAAGGTAATTAGACATCTGAGTCACGCCCTCCAGCACTGCTGGTGCTTGTGGGCACAGACCTGGTCCCTCAAACACTTTTTAATGCTGCTGTCATACAATAACTCACCCCAGCGCTGCCTGCACTGCCCTGCTCTCTCCTTCCATGGCACTAATGAGACCACAAGCAGCTCCCGTTTCAGGGAAGAGCTCTTTTAGAGCCAGCTCGGGTATCTCTTGACTGCATGGCATTTGCCAGATGGGAAACATCCACTCTGCTTGCAAAGCTAAGTAATGTCTTGCACCAGAATTGCAGCCTCCCAGTCCTTACTGAAAATCACCTTCTCATCTCATCTGCCCCTGGTCTTGTCCCTTCACACCTCTGGCAGGAAAAGGCATTATTTTGAGGTCAGGGTGATGATGGTGAAGGTATCTGCTGTTGTCAATTTTGCACACAGCTCTTCAGCAAATGTCCACGTTTGCCAGCCTGAATTCAAAAGATGATGAGAGGGGCATGAGGACAGAATAGCAACACGAATTAATGAATATGTTTGTAAAATAATCTCCTGTATTCATAACTCACTTTTAGTACCTGATTCTCAGTCTAGTCACAGAGAGGCTGTGTTGGTTTGCACTTCTGCAACCACTGAAATTCCTTTGCAGTCAGTTAGAGACAGGACCTTCTGTTAAATATATATAGTACTTCTCCAGGTTCATTTAAAGAGAGTGATAATATATCATTGCTCCCAGTGGGGACATAGCTGCCTCATAGCTTATGTCTGCTGTCAGGCATTAAAGCTGGGCTTGAATGGTGGCAATCGATAGTGGAAACGCAGCAGCTCAAACTGTTAAGTGCAGCTCTAATGTTCCTTATGCAAACCCTAACTCTCACCGGAGAGCACATCTGCTCAAACAAGCACAGCAACACGATTGACTCCTCTGTTTCCTAAATGATTCCCAATACTTCCTGTACTTTTTGTGGTCTGCATATCTTATGAAAAAAAAGAAAAAAAAAAAAGAAAGAGTTGCTGAAACTGCAGAGGGTAGTAGCAGTCAAATTTAAGAAAAAAAAACACTTCTCTTTTGAGGACAAATATCTGTTTCTCACACACTCAAGGACAGATGAGCTATCCTGGGCTATCTCCAAGCCTACCAGGACACAACCCGCTGGGTTCTGCTCCCCTCATCTCATTAGACACTCATTAGTGCCTACCAACTCCTATGTTGATTGTGACCAAAGCAGGTACATGTCCCTGGCTCAGCTCTCAGGCAGAACTGGTGCTTGGCTGTTTCATCCTCCTGTGTAGCTCCTAAGCAGCCCCATGCTGCATCCAACACTGCCAGCCTCTAACCAGCCCCTCAGCCTGAGCTGGGCCTGGCTGCTCATGCAGCCAAGAACCTGCTGTTCACACCAGCTTAACAGGAGCTGCGTGTCCTCAGGGGTGATAGAGGCTGGACCTGGAATGTGTTCATGCTGAGAACCAATTCATCTGCTCTGAGCACACAGCTGACACGTGAAGGGAGACCACTGTTATGACAGGCAAGCCCTGAGGGTCAGGGATCACCATCTTATTCCATCTGTAAGCTCAAGCAATTGCAGTAATGACCTCATTCTCCCTCTGTCACACATAGAAAAGTGAAGGAGAAAAAAAAACCCCTTAGTTTTCTTATTTCTTTCTGCAGGGCAGCCCTGACCTTCATGGCACACCTGGCCATGGCTGTGCCTGGGAAGGTTCATCCTTCCCAGCTGGAGCTGGTCCCAGCACAGGGAACTGTTTGCTCAGCAAGGCTGGGCACAGCAGCAGCCCAGGTGAGGGGCACTAGCAGCCATCAGGCAGAGCAAGGTTACAAAGAAGGAAGGAGGGGCAGTAGGAAGGTCTCCGTGTTCTGAAGGTGACTGGGTGGGGGCTGCAGTCAGAGGAAGGTCAGCGATGGATGGGAGGTAAGTGAACCTTTATGTGCTACTTATGTAAACCTGTGCGCTGTAGAAAACAGCTCCGTGGCCTGGGTCTGATCCCTGAGGAGCTTCAGGCAGAGCCTGTGGTCATGAAAGGGATAGAGCTTGAGCTGTGATATGATGGAAAAGGTGAACTCTCATTTTGGTGGAAGTGTGTGCTGGCTTTTCTCACTTCTGCATTTCCTCTTATCTAGAGATTACAGCAAAGCTGTGAGCAATCTTGTGGGCCCAGTAAGATGAAAGGCCAGGGTTTGCTTGTGTATGCCAGGAGCTGGGGTGCCTAGAGAGCCTGAGGCAATGTTCTGGGAATTTGAAGCAGCGACTGTCCTGCTGCCTGCTCTTTCCCTGGAAAAGAATCAAGGAAACAAAGCAAGGAGTTGGTGTGACTAGCTTCCATATGTGCTCTCTGGAGGAGTCTGGTTTGGGGAGAGTAGAGCAGGAAAAATCTGCTCCATCTTGAAGGCAAGGGGCCTTGGAACTCCTACTGGGCTTGAGTTGTCTGAAGCTGTTTGTTCCCTGTGAGGTAACACTGCTGAGCCTGCACACTTCCTTCTGTGGGGAATTGTATGGTCGGACTGGGAAAAAAGGGCCCAACGCAGCACACAGTCAGCTTTGTTTGCTACTACTACTAGTAAGCTGGACATTAGCAGGCGCTTATCAATGGTTCTAAACCCTTGTGAGGCATCACAGAGAGAAGGTGAAGTGTTTCTTTGGCTTGTTTCAAATTGCTGGGAAGGTGCATTGTTTTACTCTGTGAGTTGAGGCAGCCTATGCCTGCGAAGCGTTTGGTCCTGGTGCTTTGTGTTTGCGCTCCAGGCACTCACTCGGTGCAGTTTGGGTGCAGGTGTGTCTGTGAGCCCCCTCTGCTCTGGCTGGGTGCATGGGCTGAGGGGCTGTTTGCTGTGAAGCCGAGTTTGCCCAGCTGGGCCCTGAGCTCTCCTGATAAGTAAATTCAGCAGCTTGGCTATTTCCTCATTTGAGGAGCGTGTTGCCTGCAGGTTGGTTTTGGATTCTCCCTGCCTGAAATGCTTGCAGAATGACTTCACTGATCCAAGCAGTGTGAGAGTCATCAGCAGAGCACAGGTGTGTTCCTTAATGCTAATGCACAAGTGTCCCAGGTTGTGTTATCAGAGCCCTTATCTCCTCCTTGAAGTCTCCAGGTTTTCTAAAAGCAAAAACTGTGCAATGCAGCCTGATTTTTGGCTTGTTGTATTTTAAAGGCTGTAATTCCTCACCATGCTACACCACCTCATTTCTCTACCTTTCTTAAAGAAAGAAAAGAATGGCCTGAGGAAGCAAAGTCCTGCTCTGGAGAAGTATTGTTTAGACCACAATTCCTATCCCATGGTTACAGCTCTCCTTGCCTGTGAGCACAGCTAAAGGATATGATATTAGTGTGCATCTCTGCTGATCCTAGACATGGAGATGAGAGCAGCTGCTATCTGATTTCTTAGCGAAGGCGTCCTGGGACTTTTCTTGAGAGTCTGGAGCCAAGGGAAAGTTTCCCTATGGGTGACTTTTTAAAAATGCAAACAAGACTCCAAAGAAGCAAATCCACCAAGTGCTGGAGAGGCTCTGAAGTAAAAATTTCAGGCAGGTCTCTCAGCCAGGTGGGAGATTCATTGTCATTGCTGTCTGCATAGCCTGAGAAGCATATCAGTGGAAATGGGCAGAAGTCAGAGTTCTCAATTTCAGAATTTTAATGATAGAGTATGAATAGAAAAACCCCCACCTTCTTTATCCTGCGCTCTCCCTCCTATGATACTCTCACAACTGCCTTTACCTACCATTTTCCTTTACAGGTGGAGAATGGGAGTTTCTCTTTTCTGTGTTCCAACCTCTGGCTGAATGTGAAAACCTCATGGGAAGGGTGTTTATCTACTCTTGTTTTACCTGATGGGTTTAAATGCATGATGAACATTGTCACCATTAAATGTTCCCCCTTCTTGGTGTCTGACTCAGCCAGCTGCTGTTCCTGTTTCCTATCCCTGATGCTTAGGGAATGAGTGCTGTTGATTTCTATGATGAGCTAAATCAGCAGTGATGCTCCAGATCTTGTGCATTTTTGTAATTGCTGGAGGATGTGGTTATCCTGGGCAAAAAGTCATCATCCCTTGTGGGAGATAAGGTTGTTTCATGCAACCATTTTTGTTCTCGAAATGATAGTGCCCTTTTACCTTTGAGATTTTTAACAATGCAGAGAGATAGTATTGCACGACCTTGCTTTTGGCAGTGAGTATGAACTGAAGGCAGCCAGCAATGTTTTCATCTGTTCTCAGCTCAACTTCTTCCTTCCCAGTCCTCTTTTTCCTATTTGCCCTTGTAATTGGAGATAAGATGGACCCACACAGTTATGCAGCATCAGAAATGTAATCTAGACATCTCTTCCATGAAGCACGTTTCTAATGTGCCCTTCAAACACAAATCAGTCTATTTTCTGTGAGCTGCTTGGAAAAAAATCTGAGCTGCAACTATTGAGGGATACATGTTTGAGGGACACCTGGAGGTGTCTGATGTTCTCACAAAAACAGCACAATACTTCACTGAAAAGCAGCTTTGCTCAAGGACAGCTTTATCCTCTTCCTAAAAGGAGATCAAACTCTTCATAGGAGGGCAGGCAGGGGCCACTAGGGACTTTGATAAGGTGATGAAAGCCTCTAAAGGTTTCACTTTTTGAGCAGAACAGGAGTTCAGGCTGTGCAGATCATCAGAAGAGATTCTAAAATACCCTCTCATGCTGTCTGTGAACAATGGAGGAGTAGGTGAAAGATCAGGTTCATTTTCTGTCTTTGTGCCCTATCCAGGCCATTTTGTTACTGAACAAGAACCCTGCTTGCTGTGCGATGAGAGCTAAGCAAGTTCAGATTCCCAAAGCTGGATCTTTCTTTCAGAACATCACTGAGCTCCTACCTTCTGTTCCAGAATGAGAAACTTGTAGAACCGTGGGGAGGAAAGTCTTGGCTGAGGGGAAGCCAGACTTGGGGGGAGCAATTACATGCAGGTGATAAGCAAGACGTTTTGACAATTGTGATATTGAAATCCTCCAAGTGTAAGACAATTCCTATTTCCAGAACTTGTCCCTATCCTCAGGATGTCCCTCTTGGGAGGTTTCGTGGCTGCCTACAAACACATATGTTATTTGGCAAGGCTAAGGCCAAGGAAATGGAAAGCCTGGAGGAGGGTCGAGGGAGGTATCCAGACCAAAAAAAGCTATTTGGACAGTGCCATTGCTTTGAGACAGACGAAGCTGCATGGAGCTGCTCCTAACAGATGGGTTGAGAACTTGAGGCTTTATTAAAAAACCAAAGGTGTCGATTCTGAATCCTGTAAATACACAGTGAGTTGTTCGGATAAATGATTGCTCTGAAATCCTGGTTGTGCTGGTTCTGGGGGCTCTTGGGAACACAGCAGTTATGCAAATTCTTCTGCATTTGACTGAAATAATGAGTATGTTCCTTAGCTTCCCCCTCTGCACCAGTCTCGGAGGTGTTTGAATCCTTTAAGTGGTCAAAATGAGATGTAATGCTCTGGAATGTCCTGGCTGAGTGGTCAGTGAAATCCTGTGTTGTGAGGCCCAGTAATGCTGGGTTATCCAGATTAGACACTGCATCTGATTATCCTGCTGATAATCCTACCCTCAGTAATTTAATCAGGATGGGGATTGCAAGGCCAGGATCAGGCAGAAATAATGGGTGATTGCCCCCTTGTGCATCTGTAGCTCTTGGAACTCCTTGTTTGTGGCAATATCTGTAATGCATTTAAGTAAAGAAATGTGAGTGGTGGTGCTCTGTTGTCACTGGCGCTGCAGTGGGAGTCTCCTGGAGTTTCTCACTGCTTGTGAGAAGTTGGTTACCAAGTAATTTGGGGGCTACAGAGATTCCTGCATTTGATTTCTCTGAATTCTCACAAAGTGCATGTGTGAGGGAACTGTAATGTGATGCTAACTTAAATGAATTGAGATGATAAAGAGAATGATCCGGTCCAGTAAGAGGAACAGATGGTGTCAGCTGGGGCAGGACTCCTTGCCTAGTGCTACAGGAGAGCTGGGTGAAGAGATCCATGTCCTGATCCCATCTCTGGCAGAGGCTGTCCCAGTGTGGGTTGGGAAAGAAGCTGCCTGGGCATGTGTTTGTATAGTGCTAAAATGAGGGTGTGTGCTTGTTAACGAATTTGGTGCTAACGGCAGGGATTTCGATTCCTGACACCTGGAGCACAGGTCCTACAAAGGAACTGGTACCTAGTTTATTTAGCTCTCCCAACCTGAAATTAATTATTGTGAATGCCACCTAAACGTGCACATGGGAAAAAGAACTGCTAAAGGGAAAATAAAAAGGCAACTTTCTCCACCTACTGAATGAACCTTGGTCTAGTAGATAAGCAGAATGTTACTCAGGGATAATTGTTATTTAGGATTTGGGATAATGGGTGTGCTTGGGGCAGCTCCATGCACAGCTGTGTGTCACAACCTACACCGGGCTTTTACCACGGTGCCTGTGCGTGATCTACCGGCAAGGCACGGGAGAAATGACAGTATGGATTCACAGTGTACATTCCTACGCTCTCCGAAAGGTATAAAATCAGCCTGCCGAGGGCT
>VZRL01000553.1:139705-220352 GCA_013397895.1 Origma solitaria
GAGGCTGCCGCTGTGCTGGGGACATTGCAGCACCGGCGGGGAGCGGGCGGGAGGCGCGTCCCTGCCGATCCCGCGGGGTGCTCGGCCCGCTGCGTAGGGAGTGAGGCGAAGGGTGGCCGCTTTTTTAATTCATTTTCCTTTAGGGCGAGACAGATGTTAGTTGGTGATTTGTTTTCTTAATGCTAAGGATTTGCATAATAAATATGAGGTCTGTCCCATGTTTTTCAGCCAGTCAGCACTGGGGAGGTTTTTAACTCATGAAAAGCATTTTATGATTAGAATGGGTTTAAAAAAAAAAAAAATCAAAAAATCAAATTTTTCTTTTTTTTCCTGAAACGAGATCAGGGTTATAGAGCTCTGCCCTCGTTACATTGCATATTTAATACATCAGAACATCCTGATAGATTGGGAGAAATGCAATGAGTATTGTGCTATTGAACTGTCCACCCTAGAAAGAGGAGATAATTAAATCTTGCCTGGCTAGCTTGTGTGTTTGCATATGGAGATGTCTCATCCACGTATATCCCTTCAGGTTGAGCATATGCATTTTGTTTCCATACATAGCTGTGTGGTCCTGCACATTTATTTACCTATCCACCTCTACAATTGTATTGGAAATCACACATTCAACTGGTACGTGAACTCAAAACCTGTATGTGTTAATTGCGAGTGAAATATTGATGGTAAGTCAGTCCATGCAGACAAAAGGCGAGTTGCCATTCCCACCCAATGTAGTTGCCAGCTCTCCTGTATAACACAAAACTGGGAGCAGTTTAATTGATAGCGATCAAGGCAGTGGGACAATATGGACTATATTAATTCAAGGAAAATTATGGTAGACTTGTATAACACAATACTACATACCTTCCAGGGAGATGAGCAGGCTATATATAAACCTCAGGTTTATTTTTGTAACTATCTTGTCAATCAGGGCTATAGTTCTCCTGTGTGGGAATATCTGATTATATGCTGATTAAGGAAGGAAGCTATTTCAATCATAAGGAGGCAGTATGCCCTATAAAGTACAGTTTGTTGTGGGCAGTGATCAATAGAGCTACCAGGGCTTGGGGACAGGTAAGTACCTCTTAAGAAAGCGTACCTGCAAAGATTTTACTTAAATTAAAAAGCTCACAGCAGTCACGTTAGCCTTAAAGATAATTTTTTTTACTATCCATGCTGTTTTCACAGTTGGGCCACCTTTGCCTTTTGAATGTCCTAATGGTATTTGTCTTGATGCGAAACAAATGGACTGTGACTTTAGTATAACACAACTGCGTGCCTTGTCACGAGCAGGCAAAAGGCTCTCCGTGGAACTTCAGATGGAGCGTGTGTTGCTGGAGGAGCTGTGCAGGGAGCAGGAAGGAAACATCTGCAATAACACAAGGGTCCAGGTGGCTGGTGGCAAAAGCAGCTCCAGAGCGAGGGTCACCCAACTCCTATCGTGTGCAAACAGTGACTGTTACAGTGCAGTTGCTGCCTGGATCAGCAGTGAGTGTCTGAGGAGGCAGCTCTTGGGGCCGCTGGTACTTGTGTTTATTAGTTGCAAGATGGGCTCCACAGCAGCCCGTGTTTCCAGGTGCTTGGCTTTGGTGGAAGGGATAGCGGGAATGAGACAACCCTAAGAGCCCTTACTCGTTTTCATGCAAAAAATTCTGAGTAGTTTGCTGTTACTGGAGATTTTCCTTCATGGGGTAGAGGTAGGGAACAAATACTCTCTGGGTTTCCTCTATCTATTTAAAAAGAAGAGCTGTTGCGAGCAAACCCAGCAGAAATCAAGGCACCAAAATGGGACCAGGGATGTCCTTAAAGGAAATACACAAAGAACTTTGGCATCTCAATGAAGAAATGAGAAGGCAAAGGAAGTTTTCTCACGGCAGGGATCCAGTTGTGTTGGCACTGAAGTAATTTTTGTGAGTTGGATAGCGTTGGAGTGGCATGAGAAGGCCTGTGGTGCACGGGTCTTGTTGGTTTGAATCTCGTAATATTCGCGGCAGCAGGCAGAGGAAGCTGGCAAGGAAGCAGGCAGAAACCCCCAAGATGGCGAAAGAGAGAGTTTTATTTACAGAAACTTCTTTATATATCCATTAATAATCTAGCAACCATTGGTCAGTAAAAAATCCACCTCCCAAAGTCATTGGTCATAGCTATACAGCACCTAATACAAAACATAGAGATTAAGAAAGTACAGAAAGTGCAGTTTATCTCTATTCTCCATGAGAAAGAACAGAAGGATTTCTAAAACAGTGCAACTACAGGGTCTCATAGAGCAGTTTTGTGTAGGTGTACAGCGAGGCACAATGCAGGACATCTCCCCAGAGGGAAGGTACGAGCCAGCCTAAACTCTTCACATCTTCAGCTTTTGAGACTAATCCTAGATGGATTTGCAGCTGCATTGCCTTACTAGGCACTGGTTTACATTTTGTTTTCATTACTAACCAGGCCCCTGCATTGCGAGTCCTCTGTTATGAGATTGGAGAAACATTGTATGCAAGCAGCAAAGTCATCTCTTGCTTTTTAAATGCTTCCTCCTGCAGCCCTTCTCCCACCCCTCCAGTCTTCCTCAGTGCAAATCTCAGAACATCTCCAACTCAGTGTTGTGCAGATACCAGGGAAGAGTGTGTGCTATATTAAGCAACATAAAGTCTGTTTAAGAAAACCTGCCGTCTGGTCCCTGAATTCAGCTATCCCTGATGACTGCTGTGGACATTTCTGCATAGGATTTGCCATCAGTAGAATTTGGTTGTCTGAATGTGGCTGGAGCTGATGCTTTGCAAAGCCTGCAGTCTGCTGTAAAAAAAATGGGCTAAAGAACCATCTCTGGCACTGCTCAGAGCAGCCATAACTGATTTCACTGGTTGGACTTATTCATGAAAATGAGGGGAGAATGGCATATCCTAGTTTTTGTGCAGTGGGATGTGGGACTAAGGACTTCACTGTTAGGACTGTAGCAGTAAGAGTACAAGCCAAGAGGGTTCTGGTGAGGGTTGGGGAGGTGGTGCAGCCTGTGCCATCTTCCAGCAGACAAAGCTGGCTAGAGCCAAACATCTCAATCTTCTCATGATGCCTGAAAGATAAATAACACTCTATGGAGCTGCAATGTTACCAACACATCTTGGTGATCTAAAAGTAGCATTTGGCCTCATCTAACTTACAGCTTCTCTGACTTACTCTGTTCTGCACATTCACCGTCTCCAAACCTTTTCCAGAAGTAAGGAGCTTAAAAGTTGTAGCTGTTCCCAAAGCTCATTAGGCAGTGGGGGGATGGAGGGCACTGTGGGTGAGAGCTCTGTTTTGCAGCTGCTACTTGATCCCTGTTCTCTGAATCTCGCCACTACAGCAGTTCCTGTAGGCTGCAGCAGTAAGTGATACCACACCAAGCATCCCAGGAGCTGGGCTTTGCCAAAGCTAACAATAGTTAATGTGGAGGTTAAAGAATACTTGGTCTTTTGCCAGATTCTTCAGTCACAGTTAGAAAGATGCTTAGCAGAGGAAGGAACGTCATGCAGTGATGTTCAGACTCAGGGACTGAGAAAGAAATCAGCCGAACGAGAGTCGAGCTGCACAGTGTGGAATGGATCCCTGGGCTTCTGGATGGAGTAGAGAGGGACTGCAGGCTAGCCTTGCTGCAGGGAGGACTCCCTTCCTCTGAAGGTGCTATATCCTTTTCTGTGCTCCTGGAGACACAAAAATCCCTTTTTCTCTGACGGCCAGAAAACACAGATTACCCCTTTTATCTTTCCTGAGGTGGGAATTGGGGTTTTGATGTGTCAGTGTTGTACAGGGGGCAGGCTGCCTGCTTGAACCTTCTTCAGGGCCCCAGCCAGGTTTTGGGGCTCTCTGCTATCCCTGGAGGTTAGTGCTGGGCACAGCACGGTTTTACTGCCTGGATGCAGGGCAGGCTGCTGACAGCATAGGATGCATGCTGTTAGCTGGGAAATGCAGCAGGACTTGTTCTTGTCAGCTGGCCTATGGGGACAGCAAAGATAAAGCTTGTTAGCTGAGATGTGGAGACGCTCTTGTGAGTCCCCTGAGCCATGGTCCTGCCCTGTTGGAGAGACATTCTGCATGCAGTGGGTCTTCCCACAGGACGCTCGTCCTCAGAAGGCTGTGTGGTAGAAAGCCAAGGGACTTGGGCTTACAGCTCTCTTCTGCACAGGGTCCCAAAGCAGCAGGGCTTTGAGGAGATGTCTGCAGAGGACATCTCTGCAGTGTGACTGTCCTAGGCAGATGCTGTCACAGTAGTGCTACCTGAGTCATATTCTCTTCCTGGTCACGAAGCTGGGAGCAGGATTTTTGCTTTGTAGAAAAGCCACAGTGCTGCTCTTTGTAGACATGGGATGTTCACGCCTTTAAGCAGGAGGCCTTAAGCAGTAAGGTCCCATTTGCTCAGGGCACAGAGTTATCCTTCCTGGGACTGGCAAACAGGTATGAGCTCTTTGCATTATGCCATCTTGTGGATTTAGGAATGGGCAGAGTAGTTTGATCCATCTCTCTCCACCAGAAGTGCTCTGAAGCCTCCTTGGGCAGCCCCAGCATTGTGGGCCAGCTTCCTCTGTGCAGCTGCCTGCATGCTATGCCTGTAAAGGACAGAATCTTCACCTTGAAGAACTTGTGATCAAGACCCAAGAAGAGCCAGTGAATGTTAGGATTGAAGAGAGACTTTGTGGGCAAGGTGAGAGAGGATGGCAAGTGAGAACATGCAGTTCTGGAGGTTGCTGTGCACTGTTCCCACCTTTGTGGCTTTCTTCGACAATCAAAGGAAAGATCTTAAAGATCCAAGACATAGTTCATGTCCTGAAGCCGTTTGAGACGCTCACGTCAAACTGCACCCCATAATGCATCTTCCTGACAGGTCCTGTGTTTGTTAGAGATGAGTCTGCAGCACATACTGTCACACGTGTGTTGGAGTAGTGCAGGTTGCTTTGGGAAAGTCTGGGTCACACAAGCCATCTTGCGTGCTTGTTTGTAATGCAAACAAGATAGTGGCACAGTTACTTTTGTTACAAAACTGTTTTCTCTTTTGGGGAGTACTTGCATCCCTGTCAGGATGGTCAGAGGCTTCTTTGAGCAGAGCATTTTCCATAGAGGAGGCTGCTCCAGCCTTTCAGTGATGTGCTGTGTGAGATCCAGAGTGTGTTACTGGGGCCAGCAGTCCTCAAACTGGGTGCTTGAAGTTTGACACAGGGAAGTATGTTTGAGGAGCTAAATAAACAGCCTGTTGNTTTTTTTTTTTTTTTTTTTTCTGTCTCCCTCATGCCCAGGCTGTTCATTTCAGTGTAGGTACCAGCTTTCTGTACAGCAGGGGAGCACTTTGACTGCCTGGCCCTTAACACTTTATCCCTGAGGCTGGAATGGGGTGCTGTGAAAGATTACTTCAGTCCTGTGCTTCAGACTCAGTCTCCACTGAAAGAGGAGGGGAATGTCAGGTGCTAAGTTAGCACTGTATTCGTGTTCTTCTTTAATGCATTACAGAAAGGGAGAGAAATGTCTGTTCCTCTTGCTTGAGAAATCCCATTAAACTCAACCCAAATATGACTGTCCTGGGAGGGCTCAAAGATCATAAGTGCTTGGGTTGCTGTGTGGTACTTACAAAATGAGCCAACCTTGGTCATTTGCTGACACACAGAAGAGCAGGTAGCAGTCTAATACCTTTATTAACCATCATTTGGTAGCTGCTGAAATACTGTGGGTGGACATCTGCAACTTCTGAATGAGAAGGATGACCCAAGCCTATCTGATGCTGAGGGAAGTAGATATGGTACCCCAGGAAGTGTCTGTGCTCTAACAGGCCTCGTAATGAGGGGGAAGAGTAAGTGGCCATGCTCATAATCCTCCATACCAGCAAACCCACCGCGTTACTAAACAAAGGCGGAAGAGGACCCTACTAATGGTCTTAAATCTTATAAAGATTGGCTCAGGTCTTGGTCATCTCGCTCGTATGAAAATACCCAAATCCTTCCACCTGTTTCCAAAAGTAATGTGGGAGCGGTGGATGTTGCATTTAGACTGAATGAAATGCGA
This sequence comes from Origma solitaria, assembly GCA_013397895.1. NCBI lineage: Eukaryota > Metazoa > Chordata > Aves > Passeriformes > Acanthizidae > Origma > Origma solitaria. The sequence continues at coordinate 145,727 of VZRL01000553.1, forward strand.
GAGTAATTGAAAGTGGCTTTTTTTTTAATGCACTCAGTTGTTCTGACATACCATTTATACATAGAGTGGCTGGAGGTATAATCTGTGGATACTTTGAGTAATGATCTGCATGTAGCTATTTCATCCCTAGGTCACTTGGGGTGCAGAAATTGAAAAAAAAACCATTCATTTTTTAAAAGTTTTGGTTTTTTAAGGCTTAGCTTGCCACAACATTTTTCTTATCTGCTCTTATCTTTCTCTCCCTATCTACTCAGCTATTCAAATCTTGTCTGAATTGCACTCATTTCTAATGTGCCATAAAACTTGATATGCAAGAGCTAGTTATTTAGGGAGAATTGCAGAAACTATTTTAGTCTGTATGTTTTGACCTATAAATGAGGTAACATTATTAATTTTTACATGCAAATCTTGGTGTTTATTAGCATGGTAAAAGGCAATTTGACAATGAAGAATATTCCTGATGGGTATAGTAATTAATGCTTTCACTCAAAGTATAAAGACTTTAATAATGCTGTTATGCTTAAAATGATTGAAGAAAAGGTTGACTATTTTCCTGTCAGGGATACAAGGATGTTTCCTTTTAATGTAGCTCCTATATCCCTGCTTTTTCAAAGTGTTCTTTATAGTCAATAAGACTACAAATCATCAGCTAATTCATTGAGTTTCTCCTCCTGGGTCTCAGGTTTGGATGAACCTTATGATTCGATACTTCTGCGGGATGCACACTGAAAGCTATGGCTTTTTTCTTCAGATTGAATTAAACCATTTATGGTGTCGTCATGTTTCAGTAGAGATCTTGTGGCTGGAGATGATGGCTGCTCCATAGAGCGCCGGAGCAATCCTGCGGCGTGCCGTGCGCCGCGTGGCCGAGGGAGGCTGTGTGTGCATCAAGATGTGCACTTGGAGAAGTAAGGCGTTTCTGCTTGCTATTTTTAATAGCATGTGCAAAGCAAGAAATCAGGGAAGCATGGAACAGCATTTCTAATTTGGAAAACTGTTTTTTTTTTCTTGAGCCGTGCTTCTTCCTCCTGTGTTTCATCCCCACACTGGAGGCTGGCTTAAGGCTGGCTTTATCTGCCATCAGCCTTCAATAGGTAAGGTTAATTTGCTGAATGTAGCTACTTGGATTTTCTTCATAAATCCTCCAGAAGTGCTGAATATCTTACTGGTATAATGCAGGAAAGTTGCCTTCCCTCTCAGTCACTGAGAATGTATTATTAATGCAAAAACACTTTCCTGGCATTTAATGCTATTTCCAAAGGAGGCTGGCAGGCAGGAAGGCCTCTTCAGGAAGGCTGAGGTCCATCTGGTCACTGAGAGTTGTGTGCAAGGCTTACCCCAATACAAAGTTCTGTCAGTGTTTATTTTTCTCTCCAAGTCCAGGCAGGGAAGGTTATTGGTAGGATGGGCGTGCTTCAGTGTTGCCATAGTCACTATGCAAGCAAATGTGGAACTAGAGACCCTGAGGGATGTTCCAGCTGATGTTGGTCTTCGACATGACCCTGCTGAGGAGCTCGAGCTCTCTGGTTCCACATTCTGGACCCTGCCTCTTCCTCCTCCCATTGGCACACTAGTTTCTGCTCCCTTCTCATTTCTGAGTGTTTATCGTTACTTGGGGCTGTGAAGAGTGGGCTCCAGGGCTTGTGGTGGTTGTTTGGCTGTGATTTGTTTGGGGTGGAGTGGAATTACAGGTGTCTGGTCAGTTTGAAAGATCAAACCTGTATGACATTGAGCAGAGTGGAATAAACTTCTGCTTTGAAGGACAGCCCTCAGATCTTCATCCTTTTTGATATGTGGTCCTGAATATGTATTTTGGGGGAGCACTTCAGTGAGTAGAAAACTTGCTAAGGATATTTTGCAGCAGTGGCTTTAGAAAGATAAGAAACAAACACCAAAATATTCTGCATACCCAGAATTATTGTTTCATCATAGATGATATTATTCTGAGATTCACTTTAGTTTTCTGAATTTTTCAGGAAGACATACAGTATGAATTTCTTCTCTGCTTGGTAATTCATGCCCACACTGTGCTTGCTATGATGCAGAAATGTCCATTTCTCTGCCCCCTTAGAATAGCCCTGAATTCAGTCTTATACATGCTAGCGGCTCTATCGTACTGTAAGCGACAGGGGAACAGCAGTAATGCCAAGAAAATGAGGAAAAATGTTAAATCCAGCACCTTCTGGTAAATGGAGGGAAAAAAAGTTAATTATACATGAAGGGAGACTTGGATTTCCTAATTTGATATTAACAAGCCATTGCAGCATAACTGGGTTGACAGTAGAATAAGCTTCCTCAGCAAGACCTGCTTTTTATAATATTTCCAGCTTATCTGATCTCTTTGAAGGCTGAATCTGAGCTTTTGAGATATTTTCTGGCCTTGAATTCATATTCCCTTTTAGTATTGACCAGCACTCCTGGTATTCTGAGACTGCCCATTAACCGGTGCCATACATTATCAAATAATTGCATTGACAAAGTCATCTGTTAATTTTTAAACTTTTTATTCCTATCAGTGTGCCCCAGTGGAGAAATATCATACTGCAAATTATAACAATTTTGTTGCAATATGAGAAGTGATGGAGGAATCAGCAGAGAAAATTAAAAATTACTGTCCTGAGTCTCCTCTTCCAGTCAAGGTTTTAAATGAAGTTCATGGAGCTATTCTCCATTTGAACTTATGTAGGTAAATACGTCATTTGGTCAGTAGGTAAAGGCCAGGTCTCTAATGCCTTACTGAACTGAAAACAAAGGAAATAATACTGATTATTTGGTGTAGGACCTATTTAAATATCTTTAGACTTCAATTATTAATTATTGAAGAAGTTGTAAACGTTTAAAAAAGTAATTTTATATTGGTTTAAGGTGATGCTGAAATAATAAACATTTATGGTTTATTTACCTTTTGCTTTCTTCCTGCCACTTTGAAGGCAATTTACTTTATTGGTACAAATTATATAGCCTTGAGGCATTTGTGTTAGCAACTGCTATTAAAATTGCTACGTAGTACTTTCAAAAGTCAGAATATCCACCCCATCTTAAAAATGACTATGAATTACACTTACAACAAGTGGCTCTGTGCTGAGACATGTCTCTGCCATTGCTGCTAAACATAGTGCCAGATATCTAGATTTACCTGTCAGTATTATTTGCATGATTCATCTCTCAGTAACATGCATCCCAGGCTCTCAGACCTAAATGGTGCTTATAGTGCATTCCCCTCTCAAAAAATATCAACCTCCAGCAACAGCAAGACTTTGTGGGGTTTTTTGTTTGTTTCTTTAAAAAAAGGGAAAAATAAAGGCACTAGGGATGAATTTCTCACCTCCTTTGATTAGAAGGTTCCCAGAAATAGTGAGGACAAGACTGACATACTAAAGCATACAGCCGTGGGCAGTATACAGAGACAAAGAACAGAGTGTGTTTAAAATCTTAATTATTTATAGTAAGAAAATACTGGTTTTGGTTGAATTGTCCCTTCTGTGGCACCGCCCTAAGGTTGACAACAGCAGATCCAAGTGCAGAACTTAGCCTCACGCTTCGCTGTCTGTGAAATTGAGAACAGGGCATTGAGGCTAATGCTGAGCTTTGCATGCAAGGGGCTCTTCTAGTGCAGGCAATGCTCTGTGCTGTGCGAGTCAGCCAAACAGTGGGAATTTTTGGATAGATGGCCCATAATAGACATGCTGCTGTATGTATGAAAACACAGGCAGTTCCTTTTTTTATTTAAAGGTTTTCAGGAGCAGTGAATCCAGAAGAGTCTTGCTGAATCTTCTCAGCACAGTTAAAGCTGGTGTTACCACCACTGAAATGCATTTATGCTCATGTGGAGCATGAGTTTATACTCAGTAATCTCGAGGCTGCACAGCTGCCTTGCTGCTCTTATATTCGTGAATCAGCTTTATTACCCAGAAGCTGCATGGTGATTTGGTAATCCTAGCCAAACAGAGCATGTCCTGACTGCTGCTCCAGCTGCTCTTGAAAGTAGTAGCAGTGGTGGGATATTGGCTTTGAGAAAATTAGGACCTTGTAAGTAGACATGTCCCACTTCTGTCCCTGCCTGGTACCTTCCCATCAGTTCTGTAAGTTGGGCTTTGGCTTGGAGCCTGTCTGTGGCATGCAGCAGCTGTGCCTGGTGCTTGGCTCTCCATCCTGCCACCTCACATGCGTGAGGACTTTGTCTTCTGCAATTCCCTGCCTATGGACAGTCCTTAGTGCCTGTGCCTTCAGCCTTAGGGGGAAGCGGTGTTCTAGCAAAACATAATGTAGGGCACTCTGGGCTGTTTTCTGTCAGGAGCACTGAAGTTAAGCATCTCCGTCTTCTCCCTCCTGTTTGCAATGGAGATGCTTAAAAATCAGATCTCCTGTTTTGCAGAAAATCCAATTTTCTGAAATTTGTACTGAACTGGATTTGACCCAGTATTTTCCTTATGGTTGAGGACAATTAAGGGCTTCCTGGACTCTGCACTTTCTCATGGATCTTGCCTTGGATTCGTGAGAGTTTGTCAATACCTACGGGGGTATAAACATCACAACTGAGAGTAAAAGCTCATGTTTGTAAGCTAAACAATTTTACTGTGTGCTGTTTTTGTAAGGAGGTATCACAGTAGTCAACTCTCACAGATTTTTGAGGGATTGTGGATTTCATGGGATGCTTTTAAGGCCTTTCCAGGTGGAGGTACATATGGATCATAAAGTTTTATCTCTGTTTGTAGCTCTTGTGCTATTTCCTCAATCAACCTTATACATCTTCTATCTGTTGAAGCATGGAGCTTAAGTTGTTGGGAAAAAATGGTTGTTTTCAGGTTTCCATTTTAACTTCCTTTGTAAAAGAGACACAGCATTGTTTCCCAGAAAGGAGAGACATCATCAGGAAAGCCCTGTGTATTCTTCTCTCCAAAAATACTGCATTTTAGTTCTAAGTAATATGTTAGTTTGAAGTTGTTTTGAAATTATTTCCTTTGAGGAAAAATATTATTAATTACTGTAATGTTATTGTATTAATACTGTTAACAAACAGTAATGAGTTATTGAAAACTTTAAACCTTACTTTTCCCCTAGGATTTCCTAGGGCAGTTCAACAGAACTGATCACTAAATTGCAAGTGTTACAATTGACTAGATCAAGTATTTCTGTGTAGAAGATATCAACTGCAAATGTTCTGCCCATTCTTTCCCAATGGTTATTGGCTCAAATGTCATGCAAGGCCATGTGAAACTGTTTAGTTCCATGAAGATGTGACCTCATCTGGACAGATTATCTTGTAGCTTTACCAAAAAAGTGCCACTCAAGCCACATTGGGCTGCCTTGGTTTATGAACTACGTGGCTTTCACCCCATGTCCCAGAATAGCCCCAGCTGGCACTGATGGCTGTGAACTACATATATTTATAGTGGTGCTGCGTGGTCCCAGAAATAGTGACCAGGGTGGCTATCAGCCAATGGCTGCTGAATGCCCTGACTATAATGAATTGAAAAGCTCATGTACCTCCTTGAGGGGAAAATACAATCAGCTTGTCTCTAATTATGACCCCAGATAATGATGAAGCAATCCAGAAATATCCCAGCATGGGCAGTGAACTCAGTGAACTTCCTTGATATAAGACAAACCTGGATGGGTCTGATATTGGATCCTTCTTTTTTGCTGAAAGACATATTGGACTGTCAGTTCTGTTCCTGGAGGGGCTAATTACAGCTACATGAGGCAATAAATCAGCTCCTGCTCCTCTGGAAAAGAAACCCCTTGGCTCTCAGCTCAACCCAAGCTGGCAAAAAACTGTGGGGATGGAGAGCCAGAGTTTCACACAGCTGTGCCAAGTTCAGTGCACCAGCTTGTAAATCACGTGGGCTCAGCCCCTTATGTCTGTACTCTATAAAGAAAGAAAGGCTACAGAAAGCTCTGGTTAGTGGAGTTATTGTGCACAGGGGCTCTGTGACTGGCTCTGGACCTACATGGATGTTGATGAGTGCTCTGGGGTTGAGGTCTTCATTACCTTATGTAAGAACAGTATTAGGAACCCAGTGTGGCTTTAGTGCCTTAGCCTGCTGATCTGAGACCTTGCTTGGGGAGCATTTACGATTTGGGAGTGGTTGGATCCAGCTGTTGATGTTGTTTTGTTGGCCAGAGAGCTCAGGGAGCTTTGGAAAAATCATCTTGTTGGTGATAAGGAAGAGGACAGTACAGAGCAGCAGGACTCCTGGGTTAAATCCTATCTCTGAATTTTCAGGTGTTGAAGTAGCTTTTAAATCTTCTGTGCTGCTCAGTGGAATGACGATTGGTGGGTAATGCAGCTCTGAAACCAAGGCACTGATGTTTTGTTTTGTCCTGCTAATCCAAAAGGTTTTGAGCCATTATACCGCTAAAACACACATTCACCTCCAGCCTAGCGGGGTGATGCTAGCTTTCCTCTGTACCTTTTCCTGAAATTCATGGCTCACAACTGTTCTCTGAAACATCTTAATGAGTTTAAACTGGAGAGATGCATCCCATGCCAGCTGCCATCATGACTAGCAAAGTTGAAGTTGGCTGGTTATTTTTTCGATGATGAATCCTAATAGCTTTTCAGCACTTCAGCAACAAACAGAGCAGCAGCAGTGTTTAGTAACAGTGGGTAAGATCATAGTGTTGGGCCTGGAGCAGCTGCATTAGTGCTGCAGCAGCCTAAGTGGTGGTTGAAGACTGTAGAAGGCTGGAAGTGCATCTGACCTGTTTGGCAGGATGGACAAGGACACAAGGCAACCTCTGTTCTGGTTTTTTTTTTTTTTTTTTTTTTTTTTTTTTTTTTTTTTTTTTTTTTTTTTTTTTTTTTTTTTTTGTTTTTTTTTTGTTTGTTTTGTTTTTTTTTTGTTTGTTTTTTGTTTTTTTTTTTTTCCCTTCCAGGTGATCACTGTTGTAACATCTTGTATTCTGGGGGTTTTTTTCTCAGCTGCTGTCAGGCCTGTATGTTTAGGCAGTCACCTGATGTGGGTCTCACATATATAAGTGGTAATGTTCCTGCTGTGCCTCAGCCCTCGTCTTGCCCCTGGTAAAGATGTGGTGCAGAGGCACTAGGAAAACATGGGGTCTGAGGAGTGTCCTGCACATCTGCTGTGTTCTCTAGGCTGATCTATGAGCTCTCGCAGAAGGACACCCATACTGAAACACAGACGAAGGGACTGAAGTAGCAGTCTACGTAATTGTCCCATTTCTGTTACAATTGCTAATCACCTGGCATTTCATAACATCTTTTTCTCCTCCTGTGCTGTCAGCTCCAATACCTGCTCTACAATCTTGCAATCATTGGGATGGCAGAAGATTGCAATCCCATAATTGCTTTATAGTTGGTTTGCTGCGAGCCTGGTGGATGAAAATTCCCTTGAATGGTAAATGAAGTTACGAGTGCATGTGATCGAACGCCTGTGTGCGTCACTGCCCTCTTCACGTTTTGTCCTGCACGTGTAACATTTCCATTAGCTAGGACTGAAAGGACTGAAGGACTTGTTCATTTGTTTGCACCATTTTGCAGGATACACTAGACTTCTCTGTAAAAGATATTGCTAATATTTTCCCTGCTAAGAAGAGCTGATTGATAGGCACTTCCTGGTGGGACTGAAATCCTTCAGGATAAGAGAGAGTTCTGTTACATGAAACATTTAATACTTTTAAATATCAGAGAATCTTTCTAGAGCTATGAAAATGTCATGAACTGTGTATATAATCACTCTTAATTTTTAAATCCACACATGTTTTATAAAATTGTTATAGCGAGTTTAAAATAGTGTCATTAGTTTGGCTTAATAATCTGTAAATGTTCTACGTGCAGTAAATCTAATTTTTTATGCAGAAAAAGATCTTCAAAGACAAATATTTGCAGTAATAGAAAAGGTAACATGGAGAAGTGATGTGAAGGAATATTATTCTTTGGGTAATTGTTTCCTTTCTTTTTCATATGGCTCTCCACTGGAAGTAAGTACTCAGGGCTGTGTGTGGATGTGTGTGCTTCTAACAGCTGGCTATTCTTAATCACTTTTCCATGAGGGAAGGGGAAGGAGAATTGTGCTGCTTTAACATTTGAAGTCTGTGAGGTACTAGTTGGCCTGTTCCTGTGGGTGGTTGATATATTTGGGACTGTTCAGAGACATCAATGAGTCCATCTCACCAAACCCTGCTGAGGGCACACCACTCATTATTTACATTAAAGTGTCCATTTGCCGTTGAGGAATGGGGGCCCAAATCAATAAGCACCTGTATCAGTGGGTGCTTTTCCTGTGCTTGCCTTTTCGTGTTCCCTTTGACTTTTGTGCTCACAGCCGTCCTGGCACACCCACCTGTGCCAGCAATAGAACTGGCACATCTCAAGTCTACATCTCAGGCTCTTTTGCGTCTTACACTGCTGGTGCTTAAGCAAAGGTACTGTACTTCTCCATACCTGATATTGTCTGTTTGAATGATGTTGCTATTTCATGAATATAGGGTAGAACCCAAAGAATGCAAAATCCTTTCCTGAAAATGGTCCATTTTGTTCTGTTGCAAAGCCCAGTTGGGAACAAGCAATGCCAGCTCCTTATGGTGGTAGTGCAGCTCACCTCTTATACCCAACAATTGTCCCAGGAGTCAATTAGAAATATTGGCAAAGGCAAAGCCTTTCAGCTCTGATATAGCCTCGAATAACTTTTGAAATACTTATTTCCTAAAAAGTTCAAATGTTTCAATGCCTGCAGTTATACAGACTAAGAAAAGATGAAATAGGAAATTTGTGGGACATGAAGTCACTTCATCAATATTGAATTGCTTTGTTTTGATACTTCTGTTCAAACCTGATCAGCATCTCAGGGATGTTCAGGTGACACATGTTCCTGTGACATTTCATGTTTTGTCAAAAGAGCCCAAACGCTTTATCCTCATCGACGTCAATATTTTTTCGTAATGCCACATGGCTTCTGGAGCTGAGTCTGGCAGCTGGATTCCATTATTTCCTCCCCTCAAATCAGTCTGCCTGGTGAAATTCCAGCTTTTGTGACATACAACACTAAATTGTTGCATGGCTCTTTGCATTTGTGGGTATCAATGTTCCAAAAAGGAAGCCAAGAACTTTATCAGTGTTGCAAAGGAAAACAAGGTACAGAATAGAAGCAACTTGCTCAAGGTCACCCTTGAGACTGCTAAGAAAACTCTCATTCTAGCAGAGTTAGGAATTAAACACCTTTTCCATGATACTCTGAGCTAGAACATCAGAAAATTCCTGTCTTTAATGAATGACAGGGAGACTCCTTCTTGCAGTGTGAAATATGTAGTTCTCCAGGGACTTCCCCTTAACAAGAGAATGGGGGTGTGAACCACAAGTTTGAAGCAGTGTGTTAGTAGGGAAAGGCAGCTGAACTTATTAAAAATATTCTTCAGCTATTTTTGGGTTAGTTGAAGATGGTAGAACATTTTTATTTGGCCCTGTATGATACTTTGATGCAGTCACCCTGATGAGACTGATTCATTGTTGGAAAGTGCAGAGTTGTTCTTGCATAATTGGAGGGGTGGGATTGAGGGTAGAAATCCAAAAGACAATTCTCAGTAGTGGTAATAAAGAAAGTCTGGGGCTTGTTGAGGAAGCATCTGTGGACCGTGGTTCCATAAGCAGATGATCTCTCTGAGTGAGGATATTAGTGCCCTCCTTTGGCATAAAGAAATGGAACAGCAGTAAGTCAGCGCAGTAATTACACTTGCTTTTAGCATGTGTGATTCCCAGCTTTAGGGGCTTTGAGGAGATGTGATGTTTTCTGCTGTTGACCCATATGTAAATATCTCGGTGTATATGTAGAGATTAAAGAATGCAGTTTTTAGCCTTAAATGAAGATTTTTGTGGAGTTAAGAGAAAGCTACATTTCCAGGGTGTTCACTTTCTTCCTCCACCTGCTGGCATCCTGACCATTCCCATGGGAGTACTGTGGTGCATCAGACTCCCCGAAGGAGTAACTCTGACTCAGGAGAGGGCTGCTCTGAGGACAGGGCAGTGCCTTTGCTCGGGGTGGTGAGCATGGAGGTTGTGCTTTTGGAGGCGTAGCCCACAGTTCAAAGTCAGCCTTTGAATTGCAACTTCAAAAAAAAGTTAGCTGCTGGAAAATCAGGGAGTACAAGGGAATGGTTATATAACGTAGATTTAAATGTGTGTTTCTCCCAGAGATGGGTGTGAACTGCTGAGAGATTTAGAGGTGAGTACACATTCATTAGGATATGCTTTTAGTAGGTAGGACCTCGGATCCCAAGAAATTAGTAGAAATGGAAGTGTGCAGAAGTATCTATATGTAGGTGTGATACTGCTGCCTGTTTTGGAAAAGGAGATACCAAATTACAGTGTTTATTTGTGTTACCTATGCATAAAGATACACTTTATGAAAAGATAATACAGCTTTCCCAGTCCCCCAGCTTTTATGAAGTGTAATTTATTAGAAAGCCTAGACTTAATTTAGAAAATTACAGCTGTATCTGGGCGGATTTAGTTTTTGCTTTTATTCTAAATTGAAACAGTTCACTCTCAGTGGTTCAGTGTCTCATGGTTGATTGTGGATGGAAGACGATATTTCTCAAAGATCTATGCACAGTGTTCACAGCATCAGCTACATAATCTCTGCTCAGATAATATTGAAAAGCAACAAACAAATAGTAAGACACTTCTCAAAACTTGAAGGAAAAGGCTCAAGATAAGAACTGTTTTATAGTGTGTGCTTTCTTCAAAAAGCAATGTATGCCACAAGAAATGGTTTCTTAAATGTGTGTATATCTGTGCTGCTGGCTAGTTATCTTCAGGGGTTTCACCTGGGTGACAGGCTGCTTCTTATATAAGCCCAAACCCCCTGGTTTTGTTAAGTTCCACCTAGAAACTAATCAGAAGCTCAAGGTAGACAGGAGAATGTTATTGTAGTACATTTCCACATGAACTGTAGGTTGGCAGGACCATGGAGTATTAATTTAAGCCCTGGATACTTTCTTCATGATGGTATCCTAAAACCAAAGGGTTGTGGTCCAGTCTGAGTGGGGGTAGTGGTCCTTGCTGCCTGGGGACAGCTGAAAAGTTTTATCTTAGGCGTCAAACTGAGCTCCCTGAGTCAGTGCAGAGCTCCTGGGAGCTCCGGCTGCCGCAGAACCAATCATACTCTAGTGCAATCTCACTTTTTTCCTGGGCTTTTCCTAGCCCAGGGTCTCAGGGGACAGTGGTCTGTGCTGAGCTGCCCTGGAGGTGTTTTGCAGTCGATGCAGACCCCCACTGCTTGTGGGAATGCCTGGTGTGGGAGCCCCTGCAGCAAATGTTGGGGTATGCAGGTGGAGGGTGGGATGCTGGCTGGGTTCTGGAGGTGTCTCATTCTTTTGGTTATGTGGGAGCTGCTCGTAGGGCCATGCTGGGGGGGTTTGCCTCCTCCCAGATCTGCCGTCCCAGTGGGATAAACCCTGGCTGCGGCACAGAGCTGGGAAAAAAAAGCTATCAAAAGTGTCAGCTCTGTGATATGTGCTGTGGGACAGCAGAGTCCTGCTGCCACTGCTGCCTTGCCCCGTGCCAGCACTGCTTGAGGAAAGCTGGTTAACCATGTAGAGACTGACTTAATCTCTGGCCCTGTGTGAATGACAGAAAGGTGTGCCAGCACTCCGAGCCACTGGCACCAGCATTACAGACTTGTTTGCCTTTGCACGTCGTTCTCGTTCTCGTTTTTGAATAGGAAGCACTATGTATAGCTATTTATAGATTTGCCAGGCCCTCTCTAAAGCTCAACCAACAAGACATTAATGGATGTTTCTGTCATCGAGAAATTCGTTCCTCTGTTGGTTACTTGGGTTTATTGATTTATTTTGAACTATACTTATTAGCATATTACACGGAAGGATTATATTGAAAAGTATCTGATAGATCTAGAGTTTCTTTCTTTTCAGTCTCTGCAGTCATTTCAGGAAACGGGTGTGACAACCCAAACCTTCACTCATTCGTAGGCCGTCCTGCTTGCCAGGCAGTGACAGGGATGCCCAGTGGGATGCGGACACAGATATTTGGTATCCTTATCTGTCCAAAGCAGGACAGCTTCTTCCCTATTCTAGCTTTATTGAACTGTGGGGACAGCCAGAGACCCTGGGATGGGTGTTTGTGAGGGACCTGCAAGTTACTGACCAAAGGCAAGCTGAATTGAGGGCTGTAGTCAGTAGGAGAAGACACATTTCCTTTTGCTGAGAGCCTGCGACCCCTCTCAGAGCAGCAGTGCTTTGTGTGTGTGTGTGGTTTTCCTTCTCTATCTCTGCCTAAGAGAGGAAAAGGAGCCACAGCAGATGCACCTGAGTGTCCAGAGGCGTTCCCAGCGAGCTGTTATTAAAATGCACTTGGTTGGAATGCAGAGAAGAGGGGTCAAGTTTGGTTGCAAGGAGCATGAATTACAGCAATTTCTTTGCAGGGATTTAGGGTGAGAAGGTCAAGCAGATGAGTCCTAATGGCACATAAGTCATTGCAGTTAATGGCAGACTGGACAAATTAAAAACCCCCATGTATTTGATTCTCTGCAGCTTGAGCAGCTCATGAGCCACTCTCGGATGCCTTTGGCCAGCAGAGTTTTACTGGAGAGGGAATAGCATCAGATCTCTACCCCGAGTTTGAATTGCCCATCAGACTTGTACATCCTGGCTCCTTCTCGGGTGCCTCAGAGGAGCTAAATGAATAATGTACAGCCTTGAGGAGAGTGGCACTAATTGTTGAGGAATAACCCTTGCGAAGGCAAATATATTTTAAGTAGAGTCTCAAATGTCTGCCTCAGCAAGCAGTTTGCCTAAGACACCCTGATGGGCAAGTGCTGAGCTCCAGCAATTCTTTTATGTGGTTATGATGAGACTGCTTAGGTCTGCTGCAATATGCAGTATGGTGTGGTCAGAGAAATTACAAAATCACTGTTTGTCCTACAGATTATGGATCTGTGAAAGCCTATTTTCCAGCCAGGCACTTTGGAGAAGTTTTAATGTGGATCTAAACGCTGCCTTGGCATCATATGTGTGTTTATGCTTTTGCACCCCACAGAGTCTCATTTGTCGAACAAATTAGTGTCCCACAGGTGACTCTTTAGAAAGTGAAGTCATCCTTGAGTGGTCAATACCAGCCAAAGCTGTCCTGAAATAAGAGAAAAATGCTCTCCTTGGAGTTCCTTCTCCTCAAGCCTTTTGTGCTCTTCTGGAAGGTCCTAGAGAGTAGGATACAGGATTATTGATGGTGATGGCTTGGTTCTCTTCAGAAGAAGGGAAAATAATTTTTAATTGATTTGTTAATTACAGATCAGGGTCAAACACTCTGGGAAAGTAATTGGCTTATCTTGATCTGATTCTGTACTGGATAAGTGTCTATTCCAGCATTCATTAGCTGCTGGTACCCCTGTGCCAGGCAATGAGCAGTGTCTTGGGGGAATGAAACAAGCTGGGATTGTGTGTGGGCAGTGCCCACTGCTGGTGGAGCACATGGTACCTGCCCTGGCAGGAGGTCATGAGCTTCAGTCTCGGTGGCTGCTGCTCAGACAGGCTTTGGCAGCACGGGATTCACAGGTTTCCAAGGTGTTGGTGGAGTTTGATTACCAGGCATAGGTGTTGCTAAGGCTGGGCTGCTCTGAGTGCAGGACAGTCAGCCACCATGTAGCTGTAGGGAGAAATATCAGGGGGATGGGGAAAGGTGATCAACTGCTTCCCTGGTCTGAACTCCCAAAATAACCCTGAAATCTGTTTTATTCTGCTCTGAAAGAATAATTTCCTTGCCTGGGAATTAACATAGCTGTGATACTATTCTAGCACCATAAATGGGATTGAGAATGTGATGTTCCCTGCCCTGGAGAGTCACTGCCTCAGAAATTTGCTGGGGCTCTGCAGTTGTCACTTCCACATTGTATCAGCATCCTGAGCCTCATCAGCGTTTCAGTTTGAAGCAGCATGGGCTTTTGATCGTAAACCATTTTACTTTTGGGACAGCATGAAGGAAAGTGTGTTATGCTTTGCTTAGAGAAGGGGAGGGAGAGGACTGTGGCTTTCTGTGTGTATTTTTGCAGCACACGAAGCCAAAACCTTCTAATTTAATGGGACAGATTTGCAAATTCACACCTGCAGATTTCGCCTTCACAGGGTTTCATGCGCAAGCTTTTTATTCGTGCCCCAGAGAGCAGCCTGCACCTGCTTCATCTCGCCTGCGAGACCAGCAGCTCAGATCTATTGACAGTTTACTCTCTCTGGTAATAAATAAATGCCTCATCCTGCAGCATGGACCCCCTTTAGAGGATAGTAAGGCTCTCCCAGGTGAGCCAGGGCCAGAAACACAGTCCTGCCCATCTGTACTGCAGATTCTGTCACAGCACACGTGCAGCAGAACATGTATAAGACACCGTTGCTGTCTAAGCCTGCTGTCTGTCTCCAGGCTCTCAAGAAAGTTGTTGTTTGATTGGTTTTTTGTGCTGGTGCCTGCATGTAAAACATGAAGGGGCTGTTCTACGCAGCTGCCCAGAAGTCTGACCTTGTTTCTGCCGCCTCCTAACAGTGGTTTGTGCATTGCATTTTTCCCCGAGATGAGCAGCTCAGGCTCTCATAACCATGGAAACCTGGTTTGTCTTCCCTAATAGCTTCAGCTGAACTCCACATCTGTCTGCCTGGGAAAAGGAAGGCTGCAAGCTACAGGTTAGTTGTGCACACGTCTGGGGATGCTAAAACCTGTGAGCACTTCCAGCAGCATCCTGGCTCACCAGAATGAAGCAGCAATGCTGAGATTATGCTTGAGGGGCTTATAAAGGATATGCCAGGCAGGAGGGGAAAGCAGAGTGAAGGAAGGCTCTCCTGAGGCAGGAAGGTGTTATGAAGCCGCTTAAGAAGATACTGCATTATTGTTGTCTTGCTCTGTGTGTGTTGGCTTGACATGCTGGGCATGTGGTGCATTCTGTTGTGACTTTTAAGCTTTAAAAAAGCCATTTTCCATTTTAAGTTAGAAACCCTTTAAACAGCTTGCTTGTAGCAGAGAAGGAAATCTGGGTATAAGCTCATGAGCATAAAATAAGCTTTGAGATGGGGTAAGTGCCTCTCTTTGGTAACAGCAGGGTTCCATAGAGCCTTTCACTTAGTTATTGGAAGAATGGCTTCTGATAAATGTGTCTCATAGCTCTAACTTGGTGCTAGCAGTGTTGCTGGGCTAGTTATCATGGGGAAAAGTGGGGAGAAGTGTTTTTAAAAACCTTAAAAACTAATTCAAGAGGGTTCATTCTGCTGCATTTCTGTATAGATGCGCATGCATTTCCTATGGGCTGCAATTTAAATTTTCCTCTTTGAAGCACAGTTACAGCCCTGGACTCCAGGCTTCCAGGAAAAGCCCTGGAGGTTGCCAGCCTCTCAGAAAAGTCATCGCAGGAGCTGCCAAAGCTGTGTACCTTTCCTGATGTGTCCAGTCCTGTGTCTTTGTTAAATGCAGGAGCAGGCCTGGTGCAAGCTGTTGGAAGCATGTGCAGAAGTGCTGCCCACACCAGGGAGGTACTTGGTGCAGGGACCTGTGCCAGGATGCTCTGTAAGCTGGAGCCAGAGCAGAAATAGAAAAAATAACATTGTCCACGGGCAAGTCACAACCTCGGTGTGTCCATCTGTGAAAGGGAGGTCACAATATTTCACTGTGGGTGCCTTAAGGTTTAGGTAGTGTTTGTGGAATGTTCTGAACTTTAGGATGGTGCCTGCTGTAGAGGGCACTTCTGATGGTCCTCAAATGTCTTTGTTGGCACAGCAGGCACATGAAAACACTGGCATCTTCCTAGTGCATAGAACAAAGAGATGCTGGGACTGCTCTCAACTAAAAATCGGATGCTTCTAAAGAAAACCTTTGGTATTTATCTGACTGTTATCACCTGCAGGTGTTGTGAGAATGAAAAAGAAAATAGCAGGGTAATACCTAGTAAAATTCTGGGTTGAGATTAGTGCCTGACTAATAAAAGCTGTTTGGGAAATTCTTCATGCTTCACACTTCTTAATATAGCTTAATATATATTCTTAATATATATTCTTAATATAGCTGTTGATGTTCTACATTTAAGCACAGAGCCATCACACTTTCTGTGTGGACATGACAAGCATAAATCTCTGCTTTCTCCATAGCAGCCTGGGAGGAGGGTTTTCATGCCAGTTGCTGCAGTGTTGGAAGACTGGGCCATATGAAGGAGCCAGTTCTCCAAACTCGCCCTCTCAGTGGGGACTCTGGCCAGCACAGCCGTGCAAGATGCAGCCTCGCAATAACAATATGCTTCACAGAAACAGTTCTTAGTTTTCTGGCTCCTCGAGTGTTTGGTGAGCAGAGAATCAAATGCTTGTCTCTTGTCTGCTAAATCCAAGTAAGATCTTGGGAATTGTCCTGCTTTGTGCAACAACATATACAGCAACTGCTGCAGGTTATTTTATATCAGTTAAAAGTGAATTTTTTTTCTCCTCCACAGCTTTTTCTTGGTATTATAGATGCTTTCACACTCTTTATTTACACAGAGTGAAATGGTCTCAATACCTGGATAGCCACACCTGTTCAGAGTACTAGTCTGTATTTCCATCCTGGACCTGAGAAACCTTTTCCTCAAGTAAATTTAATCAAGACTACTTCTTCTAATTAACCTTCAATTAAAATATATTTATGACCAAAATTCTTTTTTTAAGAGCCAGCTAGGAGTACTTTTTTTCCCTTAGAGCTCCTGGGGTCCAGCAGTTCCAGATGTTGTCTGTGTCAAAGTGCACCAAAAGTACACTGAGCTGCTTCAGTACTGTTAGGATTGTACCTGAATTGCTCCAGGTCTGTAGTTTTGTCCTCTTAGGGCAAATCCCCTATTAGGGATTTCTCTGGCAGTACCAAACAGCAGCTCTGTTTGGCCAGTGACTATGGACTAGAGCATACACACTCTGCATTTTTATCTGTACAAAAAATACCTGTGCTTAATAAGTATAACAGGAGCTGTTTATCACACTATGCAACTGATAGGAAGTAGAGATGGCAAATGTTACCTGAACTCTTAGAGCAAATTAGCTCATTTAGAGCAACATTGCAAAAATCGTTGTTTCTTTTATGTTCTAAGTTGCCTCTAGCATTTGTAAAGTAAGTTAATCTCTCTGTGAATGCTTCAGAACAGAGAGTGCAGCTATAACAATATTCAGTTGATCTAGCATAGACATTGTTGGGGGTTGTGAGAAATAACCCGACCTGGAAGAAGAAATAAAGTTGGACGTTCAGAGTTGTGCTAGAAAATACCTATTCTATCTGTACTTGAGATCTGGACAATGACTTTGAGTGGAGTCTCGACCATGGAGATGGGAAAATGAGTGGAAGTGTATTCATGATGAACAAGTTGGCATCAGGAACTGGGCTGGTTATTCTTGGGCATTCATTGATTTGAAGTTGCCAGGGGTGACTTTGGTTTGCTGGGGGTAGTGATATATGCTGATTCTGTCTGCTGAATTACATTTTCCTGGTGACCTGTTTCTTGCCAACCCAAGTCTATTTATGGATCAAATGGTGAATGAATGACTACTGTTTGGACTGTTTGTGGAGCTGAGCACCCAAAATGAATGTTGATGCAGAAGTGACAAATCATCCTGTGGCTGCTGGGAAGAATATCTGATGATGACTGCAGCTGTGGTGCAGCTCCACTTACTGTTAACATTTCTACATCAATGAGATAGGTCTACAAAGAAGTTACAGCCAAGGGTCAAGTTCAGCAGGTTGGCAAGGCAGGGAAGGAGAAAAAGCCACTGGAAGGGTTTTAGGACATGCTGGCAATAATCTTGCCTGTCCACTTACTTGCTCTGATACCTTGACCAAGTTTTGTCCCTTTACCATGCTTTTGATGTGCAGTCAGGTTTTTTTTATTTATGTGTTGGGACTGTAAATGCTTGATGAGCACTATGCCTTTTTTGTCTCTGTGTCTGATACTTGGTGCTCTCAGTCCAGGTGCCACTCATTCCTTCAGGGCATTACTGCTGAAAAAGATCAAGTAACAGTTACGATGCGTAAAGGAGTTGAATGTGACCATCTAGGGAAATTTTCCCCCTTCAGGGAATATGTCTTTAGAGAGTTTGAAAATGGTTTACATGTTTCTGCAATGTCTAACAACAAGCTCTCTAAAGCTGAGGGAAATCCGGAGGTGGTGTTTTGATCTTATTAATGCGTGAAATAGGGGAGCATAGAAAACATTGGACAAAATTTTGACACCTTTAGCTTCCAGAACTTCTGCGCGCTCAGGCCTTTGCATCCCTGTAGCCTGAGGCCAGGCAGAGGTGGCTGCGGCTCATTCAGAACAGCTCCAAGCAGAAGTGGTTCGTAAAGCTCTGCCCATGGCTCAGCTCCTCCTTGCAGATGTGCTGCTTCTCTTCAGTGTCTTTAGAGCTGCAGCACACCCTTGTACTGTGGCAGCCTGGACCCGCTGCTCAAGTATTATGGGCTGTGTTGAATTACCTAAATCTCACTAAGGAATGAGGGTGTAGTTACAGATGCTAAAGCAGATGTGTCACATCCGAGCCCCAAGCGTGCAGACGAAGCCACATGCAGAGGGAGATAAACTTGATGCTGTCCACATTGGAGGGTGAGGACTGCAGAGAGCTGAGCAGGTATTGGCTTTGCTTGTGGAAAGTGCTGGTCTCATGAGATCAAAATACAGCTTTGCTTCAATATATCCAACCCAGACATGCAGTGTGCTGTGCTTTGTAGTGCAGGTTAAACCCAATTACTGAGGCAGCTTCTCTTGGACTCTCAGGCTAAGAAGTGACTCTGGTCTGGCTTCTGGTGTGTCATAGCATGTCCTGTTGGAGGAGCATGTGTCTTGCTGTGTCAACATGCTGTTTAAAGCAGCATCTTTGATTTAGCAGGAGACCCTTTGGATTCAGGATCTGACTTTCCAAGTGATGATCCTGTCTTGACTCCAAAAGATCCAGTGACAGACAGCTTAGCTCGTACAACACACAAGGAGAAAAGGCAAGGAGCTTTTCTGCTTTTGCTGTTGGGCGTCTGTTCCCCGGAGTTTGGAGCTCAGCTGGGTCTGAAGCTGTGCCTTTCCCAGGAGTGAGATGCCACGGATGGGCTGCGTGCCACTGGCAGGGGCGTGTGGCTGCTGGCTCGGGCAGCATGGCAAGGTTGCATGTGCTGAGCAGATGCAAAAAAACTGCTTGTCTGAGCAGAGGGAGTCAGGGAATGAACCAAAAAGATCTGAGCTGTAATGCCAAGCTTTTGGCTGTTCTGAGGTTTGAATTTTGCGTAGGTTCCGAATGTAGAGGTTCTATTTTTTTTTTTAAGGAACAAGTCTGATGCACCCTGTTTTTTAAAAGTATTATGGATGTCCTCATGGGGTTACTTCTGTCATTGCTGCCCTGGGTGTGAAAATGTGCCTTGAAAAGGTGGTGAGGAATGGATGGGAATTTTTTAGTGGTTGGGAATTGTAGTGGCTCTTTGAAGAAATGAAGTTGACGATGCTTTGAAAGGTAACAGATTTGATAAATGATTGCACGCTCTTTTAAATGCAATTAAAAGCCATATGAAGAGTCTCAAAGTCTCAATTTAAGGCATCCTCAATCACCAGTCACTTCTTGAAAGTAAGTAACGTTTAATTTCTTTAGAAGTGCATACAGAGCTAGAGCTATATAACTGAATCTGGAAAAGAGTCTGATAAAAATCTCTATCACTCCCTCCCCAAATTAAAAAAAGCCAGAAAAACATCTCTAATTAAAAAATTTAAACGGTTTCTTGGCTGGCTGGCTGCTGTGTGTTCCTTAGAATAATAGATTATTTCCATTTTTTTCTCTGACAGCTCTCTTGCTATATTCTCTCAGTACCTCCCTTGCTTTGCTCTCCAAGATTCTTAATATAGGAAAACCAAACGCTCCTTTTCCTGTTTGAGAAGGCTTCTACAGCAGCTGAAGTTAATAAAAATGAAGATGATGTAAACCTAAGCCCATAGAACTTCCACATCTGGATAAAAGCTTAGAGGCTGTGAATTTTGAAGTATATTTTGACCATGTGTTTTCAGCTAGTAGTTGCCCTGCACGCAGCAGAACAGCCCCTGGAGGCCCTGGATGTCTCTGATTAGTGTGGGGGTTCTGCTCGCAGCAGCCCCTGGAGGTGCCAAGCATCCCTTGCAGGAAGGAGATGTTTTCCATGTGCTGCCCAGCCCTGTGGGATGTGATGAGGTGCTGCTGACCTGCACGGAGCTCAGGGTCAGTAGCAGGTGGGGTGTGCTCCACACTGCAGCTCTGCTCATCAGAGCCTCCTGTTTAATTGGAGTAATTTCTTCAAGTCAGGTTGGGACTCGGAGTTGGTTGCTACTCCAGAATAGAGAGGGGGAAAAGAATCAGCTCCAGCTGATCCAGCACAGCCTTCCTCGTCCATGAAGAGCTGAGGGCTGTGCTGTTTCAGATGACTAAAGGCTCACATGGACTGATTGCAGAAGCCAGAGCTCATGTGAGCATCTAGTGATGATGCTCCAGTTTTGTTTCTAGTTATTTATGTCTGCTGGTGCTTTGGAAACTTCTTTGTGGGTCTCAGCTACTATGGAGCCTTATCAAGGAGACAGATTTAAGTCTAAAAATTCAAGGGCTCTAGAGACTGAAGTCAGCCTCTAAGGGGAAATGCAGTTTTTCTCAGCTTAAAATAACTTTGTAATGTCCTTTACTCTCCAAGGTCTCTTTCAAGGCTCTGCCTAGGTTCGATTTTGACTTGTGCGGAGTCAGGCTCCTGTGAGAAAGGAGGGCCAGGAAATTCAGAAAAGGCAGCTGGGGAGGGGAAGGAAAAGGGGAAATGCTGATAAGGGTGACGAACAGTTTCACCTTCAGCAGTGATGAACTGTGGGAGAGTTGGCTGCACTGAGGGTCTGGCACAGCTTCAGCACGCGCACGTGGGGATGGATCAGCTGAGAGAAATGACTGCATTTATTCAATGAATTTACATGAGGTGCCTGCGTTGCCAAGAAGGGATGGGCTCCCGCCCCCTCCAAAACATCAGTGGCTCCAAGCAGGAGCGAGGAGTGGAGCAGCAGGCTCGGCATAGGGACGGGGCTGGGAATTTTTCAGCAGAACCTTTGCAGTGAAAGCTGCTGCACGATGCACCTCCATGCAGAGAGGAGTTCAACCCTGCCCTGGGCTGTGGCTCTTGTAAACTGAATTAATAAATGGTTACACACAGCCAGCCTGCTGCTGGGCTGTCCTATAGGCTGCTTCTGCCTCTAGCCAAACTCTCTCCCTTTCTCCATCAGGCCACCATCCCTAGAAATCCACCAGAAGCTTTTTCCTCTTCTGACGTGTGAGATATTAGGTTCTGTTGTGTAGTAGTGTTTCCCTTAAAAATAGTGCCTGTATGGCATGTGTAGGGCAGGAAATGTTGATTTGTACTTAAATGTAAGGGACAGAAGTGGAGGAATAGGTTTGTACCAAAAGGTTGTAGCTGCAAATGCTCTCATAGTGCGTGGTGAGAGAACTGGGGCTTGAGATGGGGAGTCCAAGGCCCCTCATGCATCCTTGGGGCTCCCTGGAAGTGTACTACCCTGCAGTGCAAGCCCTGAGGAAACAAACCTCTGGCGCTCAGGAGTCAAAGGGCTTGTTAAGAAAACATGCTGAGGAACTTAAATTACCAGAGAGGTGGTGGACTCCCCACCCATGGGTGTGCTCAGGATGAGGCTGGATGGGGCTCTCAGTGACCTCGTCTAGTGGAAGGTGTCACTTGGGAGATCTTCCACTGTCTAGTTGGACCTAGATGATCTTTAAGGTCCCTTCCAACCCAAGCCATTCTGTAATTCTACTTATTCCTTAACCCTGCTGGGTTATTAACAAGATGACTGTTAAATAGGCTGCCCAGGCCTGTGGCTGGGGTGTATTTCTACAAAAGGCCACCCACAGAGGCTCATCTCAGTAAAACCTATTGAACCAGCAGCAACTGGGGGTCCTGCAGCTAATGCTCTGCTCCCTCAGCTTCCAGAGCCAAAGAGCATTTGAAAGAAAACCACATCCCCCAGTCCTTCTAGAAAAAACCCACAATAAGCAATGAATATTTAATTTTTAAATGGGATTAAATAAGGCTTGGATTCTTCACTTTAAGCCTGTCGTAGCTGCTGCCTTTCTGCATGGCCCAGGGTGCTGCAGGATGTGACCTGAGCTGAAGCACCATGGAGTTCAGCTCCACGTGAATCCGCATGTTCTTTCCCAAATACTCACATTTTGGGGGACATGCTGAGTGATGAGGTACTGCGATAAGTACCAGCTTGGTGTGCGACTGTTGGCCAGCCCATGGTACAGCAGAGAAGCCTCAGTCTTAAAACTTTAATTCCTGATAGATGCCAGCATGACAGAGCCTGTCCCTGGCGGCACGTCACAGTCCGTACCTTGGAGCAATGCTCCTGCTGTAGGGGCCTCATGGGACACTCTGGGCTGCTTGTGTAAAGTCTGTGCTGTAAAAATAATTCCCTGGCTGCTGTGAATTAATTCCTTTTTTAAGCTAGAAAGTTGCCTCTGAGTAGGGGGGAAAAAAATTGAGCCATCATGTTTTTAATGTGTGATTGAAAATCCATGACAGCTTTTACTGTCTTGCATTAGCCTTACTGATATTACCAGTATCCAGACTCATAATACTGTCGACATCAACTCTAACTGGTTAACCATCATAAATGTATCTTTGTTTGGGCCTGAATTTGACTGAATTTTGTATCATCTCCTGTTAGACCAGATTTGCTAAAGGACAGAGCTCTTTGATCAAATTTCTGTTTCTTACGTAGGTACTTGCAAACTGTGATCAGATTGTCCTATTAACCTTCTCCCTTTGTTAAAGAGAACAGATGGTGCTTCTGGAGCCTTTCTCTAAGCTGAGCTTTTGGTCCTTTAATCATCCTCTTGCACATTCTTTGCACCGGATTCAGTTTTTCAACATTCTTCTTGAATTGCAAGCATTAAAACTTAACATAATTTTGACAGTGCTGTTACCACATGCTGATTTATTTATTTTATTTGAGCATCCCACATCCAAAGCCTCTCTGAGCTTCCCTTGAGCACACGACCATTCCAGCACAGTGTTCTTAGCGTCTCTAATTGCATGTTGACCATGAAGTTCCTGCCAGATCCAATGGCTTCACAGGATGCTGCCCCATGGTTTGTGTTGCTCCGTGTGAGTGGCAATACCAGAGTCTGTGGTGGAGCTTATTTAGCCATGTGGATCTGTTGTTCTCAGTTATTAGCAGTCCCACAATGTTTGCCATCCTCATGCTTGATAAGTAATGATTTTAGACTCTCTCCCACTCCTTTACACTACACAGCCAAGGAGCAGCCTCTGCCAAGTCCTCAGTTGGAATACGCACATTTACCTGTGACTGTTCAGTCACCACTGCATGAAATGATTTTCATCCATTAATACACATCATATTATTTCCTCATCTCAGTCAAATCATTGTGTAGCACAAAGTTAAATTCTATACGAAAAGTCCACAGTGTCATTTTATTGACTAAAATAATGTTAAAGTGTATTATTTTATACTTCTAAAAAAATTTATAATACTAGGTTCTGTGTGTTCTGGAGAATTTCCAATTTATACAGATTAATTTTATCACACTCGTTTACTGGAGATCATTCCTAGGATTTTCTATTTAATTCTTAAAATATTTGGCACGTCAGCAGGTTTTTTTCCAGCTACTGTGGCTTCCATGTACCCAACATATTTAAAATTGATATCAATAATGGAGTGTTTCAGGATGTTCTTTTAAAACTGTGGTGCAAGTCATCCAAACCTGCTGAATTTAGGTTCTGTTTAATTAGCTGCACTTTCAGATTCTGCTTAGTTGGTAGTGGAATAAGGAGTGTGGAACTGATGATGTAACACATGCAGACACTGCTTAACTACTGCCGCTCTGCAATCAAAAGTGTTAAAAATACCTTATAATTTTTTGACCCTTACCATGTGGAACTGATTGAAACAGCAGTGGAATAATCTTCCAATTGCCTTAAACCCCACCTATATGGTTCTTAATTTTACTAGCTAAATTTGCCTCCGGGTCTTCCTTTCTTTAACTTACAGTTGCTAGTTTTTGGTCCCTTGTCATTGCCTTTCCCTTTCTCCAGGGTGATGTGTGTTTAGTCTTGTGATTCCAAGTGGCTCATTGTTGGACACAGCATTTTTGAATTAGTACTTTGTCATCTGGGTGGTGATGATAATGCTTGGAGGGCATTTCTGTGGCAGCCATGTGGGACCTCCATTTTTTCCATGTTGAAATCCCCTGCAGTATCTAAGTTTTTATTCTCTACCCATTCTCAATAATTTTTAAAGAACAAGAATAAAATCTCAGCTTTATCTTTTATCTGAGCAATCGTGGACTCAAGGAAATACTGAGAGTTGTTCCATTTCTTCTCTATTTACCATTCACAAATACATTAAAACCAGTTATTTCTCCACATTCCTATTGTGTGACTGTCTGCCAGCATGCAGCACTGTTGAGGAGTGGAGTTTTCAGAAATGAGCAATTCTGGCTTCTCTGGCGTGTTGTAGTCTTCTGCTGCATAGATAGATAAAACAAATTAACCTAATGAGAGACAGAGAGGAAACAAATCTGAGGTTTGCTTCAGCATTTTTCCTTGGGTATCCATGCTTTGCTGTTGGTTTCCAGTGAGAAATGCGAAAGAAAACCGTTCATGTACTAAAATGTACATCTCACTCCAACAGTTGGTGGGGCATCATTGCACAAAGTCAATGTTTTCTGTGCCCCACAGCGTTTCCTGGTGGGGAGTGCATGTTAGCTGGGAAAGATAGATATGTTTGGAAAAGGGAGGTATTATCTTCCAGTGGATTGCTCGGATGTGGCTGTATGCAGTGAAGCATTGTTAGTCCCTTGGGATATTTGCCTGCCAGCTTCAGAAGCCCTGAAATTTTCCTCTTGTCCTGGATGTGGCAGGACAGCAGGCCATTCTGTTGTTGTCTTGCTGCCCTGAAGAACACTCCATGCAAGGTTTGAAAGCTGTCAGTGCAGAGGGCTTGTGGGGATGAAAATTCCTCCCAAGTACATGCATTATGAAAGTACCGTGCATAGTGAATAGCTAAAGCCAGATTTCACAAGGGCAGAATAATGTATTATTCCCAAAATATGTAGCTTGAGCTCACCTGCGTGTACAAGTCAGTGCAGTGCAGAATGAAAAAATCAGCTAATCCACAGCATCTACTGAGAGCACAGCTGTGGGGTAGGGGAGCAAATGCAAAGCAGTGCAGGCCTGCTCAGCTTGCTTTCACTGAAAGCTGAAATTATTCAAGTTGTTTTGTGTTGGGCTTGAGCCTAGGGTTTCCTCAGCTTGGTGTAAACAGGGTTCCTTGTTTGTCTTGTGCCTTGTTTGTCTTGTTCTTTGAACAGTGAGGGAATTCTTTGATGATTTGTGTGGCACTCAATTAATGGGATTTTTATAACTAGAATCAACTGATTTGTGGAAACAAATAAAGAAAATATTTTAAAAAGGCTTCCTTTGTGAAAAGCACGTCTAAGCGTTATGAATGACCTTGATATCGAAGCAACAGACACATCACACAGCTTCTAAGTTAGCCTTTCTGAAATCTCATCCATACTCTACCTTTGAAGCAGTTCTTATAAGGATTATCTCCTCCACCCTCAGCCTCTATCCTCCATAATTGAAAGTTTATACAGCAGCCATGTGATTTCAATATGGGCCGTTGGCAAATGTGACATCCTTAATTCTTTCCCTGTGCCGCGATGCGATGGGAATGAAGATGGGAGTTGTTACACACAATAACTGCAAATTAATGTTGTTGCCAGACAAAACAAGCATTCAAAATTGCATGGATTTTCCCCCCTCCTTTAATTTTGACCCTCCCACCTCAACTGGGCAGAATTGAGATGTGATGAGTTCAGTACTTAGACCTACCTGCTTGATGCTGCAGAATTCTCTCTGTAAGTCTGAATGTCCCACAATGGGCAGGTCTGTTAGTTCTGTATTGTTGGATATTCTGTATTATTGGTCCGTCTGCCTGCTGCACTCTGCTGTAATGGAGCTGTTAATCAGTACGAACACACGGAATGAAGTATGGCCCTTGTCAATGCTGCTACTGAGGGGCACTTGCAAGTCTGAACCCTTGAGAGTAACTGCAGGTGTTGCCAAGCACACACTGTACCTGCAAAAGGGGAAGATGGCCTTTGGAAAATAGAGTCTCAGGTTGTGGGTGGTTAGGAACTGATGCTTTAAATTGTAGTCTAGTGCAGACGGCCATCACAAACAGCATTTTTTGTCCTTTTACTTTAAGCTGGTTTTTTCTGTGCTGTAAGCCTGCTTCATCTGAATTTGCCCTAAACCTCCAAAGCTGTAGTGGAGAGAGCAACCTTAACTGGCCATGGGCTGGAGATACTGAGTCTCTAAGAATTAGAGCAGTGTGACAGGATCTCTTCATTTCCTGAATAGCGGCATGCACAGTACTGTGCTATTGGAATCTCTTTTTCTACCAAAGATGCATCTACAAGCTTTAAACTTAATGTAGCAAACCCAAGACTTTAAAGATGCCTCAGAGGTCTCATTTGTTATTGCAGATGGTGCCTCTGGTGTATGATGATTTCTGAGAGATGGTTCCTGTCTGCTTTGGAGAAAGGACTCTGTGCCCATGAGCAGGTCTCTCTGACACCCTGTGGGCAGTGGGGTGTGAATTCATTGCAGGGTAGATGTTATTTGAGTCACCTCAGAAGTGACTTATGGTAAATGAACCAGTTCACCTTCAAGGGCTGTATTTTTGCTATGCTTAGTGTTTAATGTTTGAGATGAGATTTTTGGGATGTTTCCTGCTGGAGCAGGATGGAGGCTGAGTGTTGTGTACAGGACATGCTCGGGGGCTGGTCAGACACAGTTGGCACTGGGATTCTGCCTGTACTCAGCAGGAAGCAGGAGCAGTTCCGGGGGTTCGGTCTCAAAGCTGCTGTGTGCTTGATGTCACAAAGCCACCCAACACTGAGCTTCAAAGAACTCTTGTTGCTGGAGCAGCTGTCGGCTCCAAGGATGTGTGTCCTGTCAGAGCAGGTGCCTTTGGGCGATGCAGGTTTGTAGTCCCCCAGATGGAGTGGGTGTCTCTGAGCATCACCAGACTCTTGCTGCAGACCTGTGCTGACTGTGGCCAGAACCTTCACTCCTGGGTCCCACATCTCTGCTGTGCTTCTAAATCATTGATACTGCAGGTGAGTTTGAGATGAGATTCTGGCCTGAGATTGTTCTGAGAAATGGCTCAGGAAGGAAATTGCCCTGAGCTGCCCCGCAGGGGGTGTGGGGTCACCTGAGGGAGGTGATGTGGTGGTGGTTGCATCCATGCCAGGGCAGCTGCACAGGAGAGGTGAATGGGATTAGTGAACACTGAGTTCCCTGAGTGTTATCAAATCATGGAATCGTTGGCTCAGGAAACTCTGGAAAGTGTAAAATAATCAGTGAATATAAGAATATAGGGGCAGGTAGCTAATATGTGTTTTATACCTAGATACCTTTCCCTCTCTCTGCTAATACCGTGTAGAAACAGGATACTGATCTATAAAGCCTATCTTTATGCTGAGAATGGAGAAATCTAACCAGACTGGAGCTGTTTGTGGCAGTTCACATTTCATGTTAAACTTCATGTCCCTCATGTGCTAATCATTAAATCAAATACCATGATGCCAGCTCTGTATTTTTATTTTAAGCATATTAACATCTCAGCTGCTTCTTTGCGCTTCTCTCATGTTCAGAAAGACAGTTCTTGGCGTAGAAGATAAAATGTATTTGTTTTCACTGTTAATAAACATCCAGTTACATCCATTGACAGGGCAATGAATCAGTGCAGCAACATGCCAAGTCTGCTGAGGCCACTTCTGGAGCGTGGTGCTGCAGCTCCCTGCAGACCAAGCACAAGGTTCTCATGGGTGCATTGTTTTCTGCTGTCCACCTCAGAGAAAATTAATGACAGAACACGAGAATGGGAACTTTTTCGCAAACTGCACACACTGTGAGCAGAGATGAATGGAAAAGGGTTTCGAAAATACCTGAGTCCTCGTTTTGGAAAAGGTGGAAAAATGATCATGTTTAATTCATCCCTGGTGGGATTCTGCCAGTGTGGAGTAAATCACAAGACAGATTTGTTGTCCTTACAGTGTTATCTTTCTGTAACAGCACAAACTTGCTTATTTAGTGGATAGAAAAGATTTTACAGCTTAGTTATTAAAGAAGTGAGAACCAACCTGGCTGCACTATGAAAGAGATGTGCTAATGTGATTTTGGTGTGAAATAGTCCCAGATGCTGTGCTTCTTGAAAAGCTTTTAATGTTTTGAAACAGTTTCTAGTTTTAGGATTTGAGAGGGAAAGGTGATTTTATTTTTGTTTTTTTGCTTATTTGTTTTTCACTTAGGTGTTCTCCTTTCTTACCTTTTTTCACTCTTCACTTGAAATAGAATGAAGGAGAACTTAAACTCTTTCGCTTAGTTGACAAAGAGACAAATTTCTCTTCCGTTTTGTAAAAGACTTTTCCTTGTTGTTTGGAGTAGTTAATTTATTTTTGTCTCCTGACTGAGAATATACTCCTGTCCTCATCACTGAGGAGTAGCTGAACTATAGGCCTTGTTGTCTGTGTCTGTGATTTTCAGCTTTTTCCCTGTGGGCAGGCTTAAACATCAATAGGGCTTTTTTCCACCATGCTACTTTGATCCACAACACAGGTAGTGATATCCACAGCTCACCTCCCTTCTAAACTGGAGCATCTCTCTTCACAGAGAAGAATCTAAAGAATTACTTGTAGCAGGGAAATAAATTCAGTGTGGAGTTTCACATCTGATTTCTTTTCAGCTACGCAAACTGTTATCTTGGCTAAACTGAAGTGAATATACTTTGTCCTTAAGAGCAATTACTTCAATTACTTTTTGCAATGCTGTACTCTGCTGATGGCATGTATGGCCAGTGGGACTTACTTAAAATATGTATGCTCTTAATATCAGCTCAGAAAGAGAGCCATCTCAGCTGGAAAAAAAATAATGTAACGTAAAAAATTAGATTATTTTTCCATCTGACCTTGCCTCTATTTAGTTATCTTAGCTTTTGATGTTGATTTTACGGATTAATAATTGTAGCTGCTTGAGCAAATTCAGGGCAGAGAACAATTATGACTGCAAACAAATCCCGCTTCAACTTTGCCATTCCCTCACACAGAGCGTAGTGTCTACAGCACTGCTGTAACTGTGCACACAATTACTCACTTTCCTAATAAGTCTGGGAAAACTAATTGCTTTTTCAGAGCCATCTGCAACCAGAGGAGGGTTTTGTGCGGCTGAGGGTCTGCAGGGCACGTTTACCCTGCCTCATCATGATGCCACACCTGAGTTTATTCCATCCCAGCTGCTTCTTGGGGCAGCAGCAGCTCAGAGGCCTGGTTAGAGCCACAAAAGGGTTTTTCAGGCTGGTTTTGCACTCTGTGCTGAGTTTTACTCAGTCCTTAACCTACTGTGCGTCCCCAGTTGAGGGCTTTGAGGCTCACCTGTCTCGCTCTGGTACATCCCCAGGGAAGCTTTTGGTGCTGTGCGAAGGCACATCTTGCTGTGGCTGTGATGGTCCAGCTGTGGCAGTCAGCCACTGCTGCAGATGCTGGCTGAGCTTTGCTTTGGACCCTTCACAGATAATGTTTAGAGCCTGGAGTCAGAGATGCTGCAGCTCCTGCAGCCGTGTGAGAGCTGGAAAGGTCGGGTCCGTCAGCCCCACAGCAGCTGATGGCGTGTGACTGTGGCTGTGACTGCCTGAAGGTGCTGTGGCAGGCACACCTTGCAGTGCGCAGTGTCTTCAGAGTACACGCTGTTCTTGGAAACGAGACCCGAAACTGGCTTTGCCTTCAGGGGTTTGTAGTGGAACAGCCTGTTATAGCGTAACTACCTGAATTTTGGACTTGGAAAGCCTCTTAATCATCTCATAAATCTAATCAGTGCTGTAATTTTCTGAAAACTCAGGATTCAGCTTGGAGCTGAAGCCAAGTGTTCTTGGAGAAGATCTAAATCTGTTGGAGAAAGTGGATCCTTGAGCTAGAAGTGTGATATAGAACAGACACCTGCCCTCACTGCTGCTAACAGAATTGAAGAGCTGCTGTCCATGCTAAGCAGGTTTCATTTTGCATCTGTAGGTTTGAGGGTGCTTTTAACCCAGAGCACTGCTCACCAGATCAAAACTGTGATTAGAAAATTAGGTGTTTAATTATGGCCTCATTAGATATAGGGACCTGCTGTACAGAGCCTCCCTCTCCTGCCCCCAAAGTTGTTTCTAAAGCTTAAACCTCTAAATGTAGGGGTTCTCTGTCTACTCTAAGGCATTTTTTAGAATTAAAGGCCAACTGATTTGCCTGTTATTTGTAGCCCAGCTCCCTGTTTGATGCTAGTGGAGTTTGAGAGCTGACTTAGTGCTCTGTCCAAGCAAGGATGAACCCCACTCTGGGAAAGGGGAGTTCTCCTTAGTCTTTGATGCCTGCCTCGCTTCATCTCTGCCTGGATTTCCGTGACTGTGAAATGACTGATAAACTGTGGAGCTATGAAGGTGCAAATAACTGCAGTGCTCTGAGAGCCTTTGCTGTGAAGTGGTAGTGAAAAGCAGTTTTATGGCTCTGGCTCCTTTGT
Source organism: Origma solitaria (assembly GCA_013397895.1). Classification (NCBI taxonomy): domain Eukaryota; kingdom Metazoa; phylum Chordata; class Aves; order Passeriformes; family Acanthizidae; genus Origma; species Origma solitaria. The sequence goes on from VZRL01000553.1 coordinate 176,316, forward strand.
GCACACCAGCCACAATTACCACGACACCACAGGTAGCTGCAGTGCTTCTATAATTAGCTGATGACATGGGGAGCGCTGGTGAAATAAACTTTCCCTGGGAATACACTAGCTACTTACCCAAACACATAAATGCCTTTTAAAAGGCATCATGGAAGAGGCCTACTGAGTCACAACTAGCACTGTTTCACATGTTTTGCATGTGAAAGGAATTCAGTGTTCTCATCTAGTGCTATAGCCAACTAACTGCTTCACGAACAGAGCAGAAGGGCATTAAAGCACTGAATTTAAAGCAACCTTTAAAACTATTTTTGCCTAATAAATCATTCCAGGAGCTGGATTTTGCCATATGCACATGTTCCTGTTCCCACCAGCAGGCTGTTTGATCTCATGTGTGGTTTTGCACCGTGTCACATCCTGTCACAAAGTTCTCCCTTCTCCCTGTCCAGTCCTATCACTGACTTCAGTGTTGCTTCATGCAAGTGTGATTGACTCAACAGGGAGGAAGTCCTGGAGATGAGGACAAAGCCTGAGCAGAAGGATCCTCTCTCTCTTCTCCCTACTGCTGGCCAAGCCATCAGAGGAGATAAAACCATTTTTCTTCGCCCCTCTATTTGCTTTGAGTTTGCCTGCAGTGTTTCATATGCTGAGAACTGCCTTTATCTCACCTTGTGCTGTTGGCTGTATGAGGTTTTTGGGGCAGTAGAAATAATCAAGCTCGGATGCTGGAGGTAGGCTGGGGGTTCAGAAGGCTACAAAGGTCATATCAGCACTGTACCTCCCTGAGGCCTGGGAGGCTTCCCCACAGCCCTGCACTGGTGGCTAAAATGGGCTCTAGGCAGGGTGGCAGGAGCTGTGCCAGCCTCTTGACTGGGTCTGGGGGCAGGAGTGAGTGTGAGATTTTGGTGGGAAATCCCAGAAGGGCTCACGGGGCAGTTAGCATGGCAACCTGCACCCAAAAAATACTTGATACTCATTTTGGTCTGCTTCAAAAGTTCTATCAGGATACCTCCTGACACAGAACAAGGGGAATTGAATTCCATCTCTGTCAGGAGCTGCTCGGTTCTGAAGTACCTGTTTCTGTAGCTTCCACAAGCCCTAGGAAAGGCAGGAGTGTGGGATGTAGGAGACGTCCTTGTGTTGACAAGCTGGTGAAACACTTGAGTAAACACTTGTTCCTTTGTATGGTCCAGGAGAATCTCTAATTTAAATGCTGGTGCCTGCAGAAAAGATGCTAATGAACCAAACCTAGCAGCCTCATTTACCCACATGAAATCACTATCAGTGGATAACTCATTCTCCTGGAAAACACAATAATAGCAATGTAGTATACAGAACACAATGCTGCCTTCTAATAAGTCTGACAGGCAGATTGCAGTGTATATTTAGACTGTATTAGCCAGCCAGAGATTTCAAATGCTTTTATGTGCAGACCCTTGTTGCTCAACTCCTGCTCTTTGCTGGTTGAGCTAAACTAATTAAAGAAAAATGTACTATAGCTGAGAAGTCTGGAAAAGCTAAAAGCAGGCTTTCTAAACAAAATAACCCTCGTAAATGAACAGCCTTCAGTACTTCTTGCAGAAATAAAAGTTTCTTTGTTTTTCTTTGGGAATGGAAAGGTTGATTATGCTATGTTTTGTGCAGGATCCTGGGTTCATAAACATGGACCTTTATTGCAGACTATAAGCAACTCAAAAAGACCTGCGTTACCTGGCTTTTTTGCTCTTACAACATGAAGCGACAGTTCTGTTGAGACAGAAAGGGCACTAAGTCATTTAGTGCATGATATATGGCCTGTAGCCTCCAAGCACCAGCACTTCTGGTGTATGTTTAAAGGTTTGAAGCTCATTGTGGCTGAAGTGTGCAGTGCCTGAGGGCTGCCTGCAAAGACTTCTTGGAGCATGTAACCTACGGAGGACTCTCCTGCTTCTCCTTTGGTGTGTGTGCGAGCGAAACGCTGCCCCTCTGCTCAGGCTGATGCAAGCGCCAGGCACAGGACATCGGTGTCCTTGGTGGCTGCAGTGGGAACATCTCCCAGCTCAGGGGCTGGAGTGCTGCTCAGGATCTGCTTTGCTCCAGGCCAGTGAATGTGTCAGGGCTTTTGTGAGGAGGGTGTTAGCAGTAAAACAGTTGCCAGGTGTTGTAGAGCTGTATTTAAAGGGGGTCAGTCGGTTTGAAGGCCTTGGAGCTATGGGAGATAAGTTCCACAGGACATCCTCTCCTCACTTGCACAGCTCCATAGGGACCAGATATGGATGGAGTTGTGGTCTGTGCATTGAATTGCTCAGCAGAAGCACCGTCTGGGTCAGTCTATTGGTGAAAGATGGTCATGGTATCCCTGTTGTACCCCCATACCTAGAGGAGTCCTTTTCATGTCCTGTGCTATCCCATGGGTTGGAATAGAATTCAAAAATCCTGATTTCATCTATTTTTATGAAGATTGCTTGTTTCTTTTTTGTGTATTTTCTTTTGAAGAGCAGATTAACTTTCTGAAGCAGTGAATGTGTGCTTTTGTCTCTCCAGATTGCAAACACTGCGTGGAGCTGAGGCTGGCCTGATGTGGGTTCATTTGGGTTAAACCATTGCAGAGAGACTTGGGCAGGTTCAGGCTCTCTCTTGATCTGTCTGAATTTGACTCAAGTAGCCTGTTCTGAGCTTGTTAATGGTGGAAACTGGCCCAGAGTAGGAAAACTTTATCTGTGCATCTAATGTAGAGGCAATATCTAGTTACTGCCTTGAGCAGCGCTGGAAGTTGGAATATAGAAGCTGCAGCGTTCAGCCTGTTCCCTCTGCAGCCGGAGTTCGGAGGATGGATTTGGTGTTCGAAGAAATACTGGCACACTGTGCTGTTGAACGCTGGCCCACTTCAACTGCTGATGGAAAGATAAAATACATTTTGCTCTTGGCTGGCTTCCTCGCTTGCTGATGCTAATAACATCACGAGCTAAGCATTTCAGGGGTCATCTTGAGAGAAGCAGGAACCTGAATCCCCCTGATCGCGCCTTCCTGATGTTGTTGCCTTTTCAGGGAAACATTGTCGGGTCAGAGATCAGTGTTTGCACGTCAGCAAAGTGGGTGCCAGGTGACTCCAGGGGCTGCTGCGCAATGGGAGTCATGATCCAAAACAGGAGGGTGGTGGTTCTCCTGACTGGCAGGTTTCTCCGTGCCCACCTCTTAATTTTTGCGCTTGTACTAAGGTCAGACTGAAAACCTGCAGGACTGCAGCTTTCACAGCCTGCTTTATAGAATACAAGGCTGAAGAATACCTGGTCATGTATGTACATCTTTATTGTCCTCTAGGAAGTTTTGTAGTCTCTTCATCATTTTGTAGCACCCCAGGGATCTTTTCTGTGTCTGCCAATTAATTTGCTGTGGTTATTTCAATTTTGTTCACAACCTGCTCGACAAAAACTCCTTAAAGCGAGACTCTTCACATTGAGAGAGGAAAAACACGAAGCTGGTCTGGATCACAAATAACAGTAGAAGACATAATGCTTAGCCATAAAAATTGCATACATGCTTATAAGCTGATGCACTGAAAAGTGAAGTGCTTCCTCAGCTGCCTGCCACTATGAATGTTAAAGATGATAGAAATAAACTTTAATTTGTTCATTAGTGTGAAAATCAAACAACTGCAAAGCCAGCTTTTATTGTACCTCGCTCAGAGGGGTTTTGCGACAACTTCTTAATACCAGTTATTTCTTGATCTGTCACTGTCCCAAGTAGTCATCACTTTTCTTTCTTCTAGTCCCATAGTGGGAATTTTTGCTTTTAGCACCTGATTATTGTGCCTTTGGTTTTGCCTGGACACCCAAAAAAGATGGAAGAAAAGGGGAAACACGTGGCGTCACCAGTCAGTAGTTCTGAAAACATTTCATTGTGAAATGAACATGCAAAGTACCGTTTAAACATTCCACTAGATGTGTCCGCTGTCTCCCTTTTCTCCAGGAAAGAGGAATATTGAATAAAGATTAGGATTTCCATGTGTATGCAGCCTCAGTGCAGAAGTTGGCAGGTAGTGGAGGGCTGCTGTGCAGTGCTCTGGCTTAACTCGGGGAGGCTGTTCCATCTCTCCCCTGCTCACGCTGTCAGGCGAGCTTTGGCTCATGGATGTTAATTAACCCCAAATCGTTTTTCAGCCTCTACCGTGGAATTTTTCTTTCTCAGCACTTAGGCTTCTGCATGAAATTGGTTTATTTATCCCACATTCCCCCAGAGTGGAGAATTTTAATTCTGTAAGCACCAAACGTCTCTTTTTCTTCCTCTACACAAGGCCTTTTATTAGCCTGGTGGTGCAGATCAGCAATTAGCTACACAAGTGATGTTTGCAATCATATTTTCTACCTGGGGAGGTTGCAGTAGGTGCAGGGTGGCAGCAGCTCAGCCAGTCCATGTGCAGACACCCCAGTGCCAGCTCTGCTTCTGCTTGTGCTGTGTCTCTTGGCAGCTTTCTCTAAGGGTGCAGCATAATTGCTCTGCTGGAGGGATTTTCATTAATAATGGAATTTAACTTTTTAATGTGCTATTAACTAGATTTCCCTCCCTTAGGCTGATATTAGCTGTGGTGGTTTATGGGGCTTTTCATGTGCACACAAATGAAATTGTGTGCCGAATTTGGCCCTGTCATTCAGGGTGATGAGTCCCAGGGCCTTCGGTGAAATTTGCCAACTGACCTGAAGTGAGGCACTTGGATCCTGTGAATGTGAGTTTTTCAGGAACATTTCATGTTATTGAACTTAAAGGTGCTGGAGACTGCTCTGGGAAAGGGAGGCTGTCCTATGCCTCAGTTTTTTCTAGTAATTTTTAGTCTGGCTGATAAAATAACTTTGCCTGGAGCTTTGATGCTTCAAGCAATTTAAAATGGTATTGCTTCTGCTGAGGATTTACTGCCATACAAGCATCAGCAAGCTCATCTGCCCTCAAGAAAAGATGGCCTGATAAAGCTTTCCCTTGCAGACATGAGGAATGGTGAGGATGCCCTGTGAATCCAGGAGGACTTCACGTCCCTTCCTGGGAGAGTGGCAATAGGGGCTGTCCATGTCCCATCCCAGCTGCTTGGCACAGTCCCACAAGGGACTTGGTGTTTTCTCAAGGAGCTAAAAGCCCAGTCCGATATGCTTATCAGGAAAGGGATTTTGACTGCTTTCGGGTTCCTTATATTTATTAAAATCTGTTTTTCTTCTCCTTGTTATAAATTAAGGCAGTGCTTTCAAGACTCTTTAATTGGGGCTGTAACGAGGCTCATCATATCTGGCAATGATGAATAAAGGGTTTGACTGGAGCATATGTTAATGCACAGAGAACAATGATGCTTAAAATAAATGTCCCCAAAGTGCCATATTTGGCAGTGGCTGCAGGAAATCTGTAGTAAACGATGCAGTGCTGCTGTTGTGCTTTGAGAGACAACAGCAGTTTCTGGCTGGTTCCAGGATTTCATTCTGCTGAGCTCCTGTGTGGGCAGCATCCTACATTGAGTGTCTTGCAACCAGGTTTTCAGAAGTAGCCGCTGGTCTGAGCAGTGTAAGAGGTTTGTTATAATTCTGTCTGCAAAAGGCTGTGAGAATGCAAGGCACCTCCAGCACCAGATGCAGGGACTTCGGGGTTCTGGGGGCTCAGCGAGCTTGAAATATGGGCTGGAATTTGATTGTTTATTTGAGGTTTCCAGGCTGCATGTGGTCAAGGTGCTGGGTGTCTGTTTCTGGGGTACAGATCTCTCTGCCTCCTGTTACAGGATGCCACCTACCAAAAGGTGGCCCTGCATATTTATTTGCCTTTGTGCTGTGTAGCCTAAATCACTTGGATGTAAGAGCAAAGTACCATTTGTACTAAGACACAGCTTTTGCACTGGCCTGGTGTTCATATCACAAGCATAGCTATTTAGGCGTAGTAGAAGCCACTTTTCTTTACAAAATAGATATTTATCCTCTTCTGCTCTTGTGTTTACTGCCTTAACGTATAACTGAAAGAAAAAAGCCCACTTATTTGTCACTTGCAAGGGTTTTAGTGGTGGCAGTATAATGGCCCTGGAAAGGCATGTATTAAAAATCTTGGGGGGTTGTAAGCTTTTTGATTAGTAAGAGATTTATTTCTCATCTGTGGGCACAAAAGTTCTGTTACACATCAAGTCATTAAGCAGATTAAATAAAGCCAACTAAGTTGTCTGTGAGCTGTGAGCACAGAGCTGTTTTCACATGAAATGAGGGGGGATGTGCAGGCAATTCATTTATCATACATTAGGCAGTAAAGTTCAGGTCAAGGCTTGTGCTTCCCACCACTGCTTTCATTTTAGGGGCCGAAAAACCAAATCTGAAAGCACAGGTCAAGTCTGTAACCCCACATTTCCAGAAAGGGGGTTAATGCAGAGGGCAGGGCGGCAGAGGTAGAGAATGGGGCTGATGGAAGTGTGCAGGAGGGGTCACCTTCTGCTCCAAGTGTAGCCAGGCTTGCAGGCTGCCCAGTAATGCACCTGGAAGCTGAGCAAGGTGCGGGGAAAGGGAAAAGGCCTCGGACACGGGTGGGTCGGTGTTTGCAGTCAGTTCTGCCGTTGCATAATGGTGTGATGGCACCTGCGGCGTGGCCGAGGCGCGCGCTGGGCTGGCCATGGGCAGCAGCTCTGCCGTGGCTCTGGAGCAGCTCCAGCACCTCGTGGGCAGCGACATATGGGACAGCGTGGCGCTGGATGCTCTCACACAGGGGCTGGGGTCCCATCCTCGCAGGGAAATACACATTGCACACTGCCTGCTGGAGCTTCAGTGAGCCTGCTCGGAGCCGGCAGGTGGAGGCAGGCTTTGAAGCAGGCTGTGCCGAGCCAGCCGTGGTTTGCAAGCAGGCACATCCAAGCTCTGTGGCAGGAGCAAAAAGCGTGGCGATGTTTTTTCTCTCTGGCAAAGCAGAGCTGCTGCAGGTGCCACAGAGAAGATCAGTGTTAGTGCTTGTCTAGCAGCACCCTTGCCTGGGGTGGACTAAGGAAAGCTGGGTGGGAGAAATATCTGCATGCCTGTGCCAGGGAGATCTTATGCTTAAAGGAATCAGAAGAATTTTTACCTGGAATGGCTGCTGATATAAGCTTACGGAGTTACGGAAACAATTTGTATAATTGCCCCAAAGAACTGTTATGCTGTGATTGAGAGTAATGGGAATGTAGGATACTGTGAATAATAGAAAGAGAAAAACCACTAAAGGAACAGCAACAAAAACCCCCCAGCCAACACCCCTCCCAAGCAAAATAAAAGACCCTGGCTGCTAGAGGGTTTCCAAACCTCAGCTGGGTGTCTTTGCAGTGTTCCTTGTTGTTCCATGTTATTAAATCAGCATGGTGCTGTAGAATGTCTGGCCAACAGGTCAGATTTTCCTGGACCTGCTAAGTCAGGCCAAAAGTCATGACAGTTGTGGCAAATCCTGCCAGATGTGACCTAGCCTCCCAAAAGGAGTTGGGGGCACTGGTGCCACTGCTCTGTGCCTGGGGAGCCTGCCCAGGGCAGGGTTTGGGTTTCTCTGGCAGAGCTGTGCAAACACCAAGGAGACAGAGGTGCTGTTACTGAAGATGATCTAGAAAAAGAGTGTTGTTTTCCTCTTTTCTGAAAATAGATCTTGCCTAAATAAACTCCTATTTCTTTGAAGAACACCTGACAAACAGCCTGGCTTTTACAGCACACTGAGATTCAGTGCTGAGTGAAGGCTTGGTTCACTTTCAGTGGTTGCTTTCTCATTAGAATTATGCTAGGGAAATGCACTGTCAGTTCAGCGGGGAGAGAAATTAGAGTAATCCTTTGGGGATTTTCTTGTTCTTACTCCAAGATACTGCTGCATTAATGAAACAGAGGCAAATAGGGGATTTCAGACTAATTTTTTTTTACACAAAAAACCCAAAACTGATAAAATAAGCTTGTAACAACTTCTAAATTTGAATGAAGAACTGATACAAATTAACCAAAATATTTGTTCAATAGTCTTGATTTTTGATCACTTGTGGGAAAGGTAACAAGCATGGATATATATCAAGACCAGAAACCTGAGCTGGAAAATCACCTTAAGACAAACCCAATTTGCTCCCCAAGTTACAGCTTCCAACCCACCATGGCTACTTGTACAGCAGGAACATGAATTTGTGTTTGTCCTCATCCACCCAGTTGCTGCTCATGTGTAGGTATGACATCTGCTCCCAGTCGCTGGAAGCCAAAATCTCTGCATTTCCTCATGCTGTTTCTGTCACGTAGCTCTAAGCAGGCTTCACTGGAGATTAACATGTTTAAAAGCTTTGCCTGTAAATTATCTTCAGTTGTATTAATTGACAAGTTCTTTAGTTCTTGCTAGTGTTTCACTGAGCCTGAGCTGCCTAAGAGGGAAATAAATGTCACTGCCTTCTCTAGGACAGCGGGACTTTGTGAGCTTGCAGTTGAACTGAGACATCCCTTGGGATTGCCTTACAGGCAGAAAAAGTCCTGTAGACTGCATATTAAACTTCCTATTTTTAACTTTATGTCAGGTTTAGAGAGCATAGCAAGACAACCCGATTTTCCCCTGAGGATTCAAGTAGAAATATCACTGTCATTTCAGTTCTTTACTTGGGGATAATTAATTACCGCTGAGGACAACTAATCATTTTAAGGATTTTTTTTTTTTTAAATCTTGAGAAGGGCAGTAACAAACACAGGGTAAAAAGTCTCTGGCTGACCCCACATGAGGCCAAGCCAAGGCACTGTGATATACGAAATAGAAAATTATTTGCTGCCCTGACCTTTGCTGATTCAGGGTGGTTTTGGTGATGTTTGGGTTCCTTGGTCCTGTCCTTGATGGGTGAAACCATAAATCAGTTGACATGGGCAGTTTGATTTCAGGTGACTGTGGAGAAAGCTCTGCCGGTGGCAAGAGCCAGAAGGGCTCAAAACTATATAAATAATTTGTTCATTCCATGCTGCTTGGGCTCTTGAGGATGAAAGGGCCTTGAGCTTCCTGGGTTTCATCTCCATCAGGCCAGTACCACAAGCCCATCCAGGAGGAGATGTGACAGCAGCTGAGGTTGGCTGAAAATCCTTTACTGTGGGTGTGATGGCTCAGAACTGGAAGATCTCAGAGTGCTTAAACCTCTCTGATACCAGCTGCTGCTCTCCTACCTATCATCCCAGCTCGTACTGATTGCTGCATGCTCTCTGTGTTGCAGAGCCAGCCTCCTAATGACATGGTAAAAAAGGAGCTTGATATGAGCTGCCTTCTGCCAAGTTCAGCTGCATTCTCTCTGTGGTCTTGGCAGGCCTCATTGCTGTGATAAACATATCCACAACTTTATGAAAAAACAAGGGTGATTCTTTTTCCAGGACTCTTAGCCATGTCACAGGTTTACTGGAAGACAACAGCAGTGTTCAGAGACCCCGTCCCGTTCCCCACACCATCCCTGAATGTATCTTGACAAAAGTATCTTCCTGCTGGTGCTACTGGTACAAATTTGCAGGTTTCTGGTGGCCCACTGGTTATAATCTGATGGTAGTTTTGAGCCCTGACAATCCTCCTAAAGGTCACATGTGACACTTCCAGATCATGTTGGCAGAACAGGGGTGCACTGAACCAGAGGGGCACACATGTTCTTAGCTTCAGGATCTTCCCTGTGAGCTCAGGACCACTGCTTGGGTTCTGATCCTATTGGGCACCTGCAAAGTTTTCCCCCCTGTTGTTCTTTCAAATGTCTCCCAGGGTTTCTGAATACGCTTGCCATTGCTTCTGGACTCACTGCTCAGGCAGTTTGGAAAAATTGTCTGGAGGAGAAGCAAGAGTCCATTCCTAATGCAGCCAAAGAGACATTTGTGTTGCAAGAGGTAAAAGGAGAAATAGATGAAAAACTTTCCTGAAACTCTGATGATTGTAGCTCTCCAGCAGGATGAGTGAGGCATCTATTTTCCTCTTTAATTGTTGTTTTTTACAAGCCCATGAAAACCACAAAAGTGTTTAGGGTTTCTCCAGCTCTGTTTCACAAAACCCTGTAACCACCAGAGGCTGTGCAGTCACAGGTCTTGGGGGACTGGTCATGAGACAATCCTGTTCTGCCAGAACAGGTAGCCAGCACCAGCAGTGCTGCTGAGCCTGAGGATGAGTAAGGGGGAAGAGGGACAGGCATACTTAGTGTGCCCAAAAGGGCTTGTCAGGGTCAGATATTGCCCTTGAGTCATCAGGGTGCGTGTCCTAGGAAATCTCACTGCTTTAATGTAGGATTTACTCAAGGGTGGTGTAAACTCAGACTTTTTTCTTCATTGCATATCGATCTTCTCTGACCGACTTGTTCTTACAGTATCAAGATCTGTGGTGTGTACTCAGGACAATGGGAAAGACAAAGGATCAGCGAAGCCAAAAGTATAAAGACTTGTTTGGTAAAATTTATCATAATTTTTGTAATTTATAATTACAAAAATTACATTTTTTGTAGTTATAAAATGTTTAGATCACTGGCCTGGTTGAGGATTGGTCTGATCCAGCAGTGCATGTACAGCATTTCAGGGCACGGCTGAACCATCCATATGGTGAGTTTATCCCAGGGCTCCTGCTGAGGAAAAACATCATGTCCCTCAGGTGGGAAAAACCAGGTGCTGGGGTGCTTACCCAACAGGCTTGTCATGCCTGTGGTTGCTTTTTTCCTCCTTAGGCCATGGTGTGGGTGTTGATGTAAACCCACAAATCTCTCAATGTGCGTGATATCATGACTTCCATAGATGTGTACAGGGCAATTATATGGATTGATTTCCAATAAACAGACACTTCAGAGCTAAGTGGAACATATTCTGGTAACGTGTCAGATCAAGAATGCTTTATAAATAAATCATAGCTGTGATATGTGGTGTGCAAATAAGTTATGAATAAGTTAGACTGTCTGGGGTCAAGCATGCTTTCTTTAGGTCATTGTAAATGTGACAGAAATGTCAGTTTTCTGCCTATACTGTAACTTGCCTAGGGAAGTGGGACAGACTGGATGGTGGGAAGGAACATGGGCTAGTGGTAAAAAACTCCAGATAATGTTGCCTGGACACTTTTCCAGAAAAAGCTCCTTCTAGACTTAATAGGTGATACTTCAGTTTCTCAACACAAATCCCAAATAAACTTCTTCCTTGGTTTACGCTGTCCCCATTTAACCTGGTTTTGACCCAGTCTGGCTTCTCTGAGGGAGTCATGATGGAGTAACCTGGTGGTTTTAAATGTTCTCTGCAAGTGCAGCCTGTTGTGCAGCAAGCTTATCTGCAGTGGATATTTGGGATTTTGAGATCCAGCTGTTTGGAATTGTTTCCTGAGGAATCACAGAGAATAATCCTAGCATGAAAGTCTGTCTCCAAGTGGAAGGTCCCTTATTTTGCAGGCGCTTAAGTAGAAAATGTGACCGCCTGTGTGCCCAGACGTCTGTCATGTACCATCCAGTTGGTGTCCTTTTCTGCCTGGGGAGTTCTTGCTAGACTGAAGTGGTGCTTCAGTGTTTGACCTGAGTTAGAGGTGAAGCGCTCCATGGGCAGGGACAGTGTCATGGCTGGGTCTTTGCTTCGTTCATGCAGCAAAAGGCTGGAGCAGGTGCTCTTGCTGCAGATGACTTCGTCAGCCGTGGCTGCTTTGCTCCTGGCTGCCTGAATTTTGTCCAGAGTCTGCAAATACTGCCAAGAGATGCAGCAGCTATTTTTTATTTTCCCTGCACAGCATTGAGGACAGCAGAGCTTTTACATAAGTAAAGTTTACTCCTGCATGTATGCATGCAAGTCCCAGCGCTGGCTCTTCCTTGCAGCTGGCTCTAGCCCTCTGTTAATCAAATTCTTGAGTTGTTTGTTTGTTGTTTTCCCTGTCAAACCTGTGCTGAGCTGACTGGGCATTTAGCAAGAGTAAATCTGTAAGAAACACTAATAGAGAGCAGCTGTTATTATCTCAAGAGAAGCATCAACGTGAATCTTCCCTCAAGGTATTTGTGTTTCAAAACCAAGGGAAAATGTTTAGACAGTGGCTAGGCCATAGGGGGGAAACTGAAACATTTGTAGGGAGGGGTCTGATTAAAATCTCCCTCCATCTTCACAACCTGATATTATGCCAGCCAAGAAGGGCAAAGACCTCCCTGACCAACTGCCCTGTCTTCCTCCCCTTGCTGAAAACCTGATTGTACACCATGTTCAAGAACTTCAAGTGCCCTCTTAAAATCCATATTCCTGCTGGGAACCTGCTTTGAAGCCATCTTGTGCCGATCAAACCTCGCTAATTTCTAGGTTATGTGTATTCTTGGCCATATTTATCTGCACTGGGCTCCAAAGCTGTCCTATAAATACCTCAGGGAGGATCATATTCCCTCTTGCATTCTTCTTTGCTGGGTTTAAGTGGGCCAAGCTGCTTTAGTGCCTGTCGTGCACGGCTCTGCTCGTGGCCGATCCTGCTGACCCTGCTCCGCTCCTGCTCCAGATGGGCTCCATCTCACCCCAATGCTGCAGCACAAGAAAGCCACTTCTTTAAATATAAAAGTCTTTCAGGTTGACAAGCTTAAAGATCAACATCTTGTCTGGCATAAGGCTGGAGTCTGCAAATTCAGCATTTGGACTTAAATAGTTTTTCATTTTTCACACATTTTTAAAAAATTGCAGTATACACAGTAAACAGATGATGCTCAGCAGGGCACTGCATAAGCGGCTTTCTGTTGTGTATTGCTCTTAGTGATGGATGAAATTAGGCTTCAAGAGTTACTGGCAAACCTTCCCCAGATCTGTGGCAGGGGGTGTTTTTTGGTTATTTCATTTCCAGCTCTTGTGCCATCACTTCTTGAAGTGCCTGTTTAGCTCTGCCAACCTTCAGAGAGGTTGAGGAATGTAGAAACACTTGGATCCAAATACCTTAAAGGGTTTATGAAGTTCAGATCCAGCTATGAGCCTGGCAAGTGCCAACTAATGGAAGCTGTCACAGTAGCTGAGATTTATGGTTGGTTTTGTCCATTATGTCTCTGACCGTGTCCAAGGGCCAATGCCTCACCAGACTTCTCACAAAGCAGCCACAGATCAATGCTTCTGTAGGAAAAGTATCTTCCCAACCTCCGATATTTGGCTTATTCCCTAAAGCAGGAGTGTTATTCTTCATAAAATGTGTCAGCCAGTACCTTTGGATTTTTTTTCTTATAAATAGATGATCCTTTGTGGATTTGTGCCAGTGTCTTCCAATATAAGGCACTATTACATTGAGTTTCAGAGGTTGTTATAGCTGAATTGTGCAAGGAGAAAATAGGGTGAATTTTGGAAATGCTGTGATCCAGTTACAAGTCAGACTTCTTTAAATTTATGAGTTTTTATTGAAAAACATAGTTGCAAATAGTATTGTGCAACACATTCAATGATGGTGGAGATTTTTGTAGTATAAGTTTTTCTTTGGTCCTTTAATAGATGATCAGAATTACATGAACTTACTAAGGCTCGTGTTAATATCCTTAGTTCCACTTTGTTACTGAACCTTAAATTAAGCTCAAATAATTGGTAGAATAAAAGATTGCCAGGAACATGGGAGTTAAATGATTTCTGATACTGTCTGGAATGAGTGGATGTGAATGAAGCAGCAGAGCAGCAGTTTTGAGGTGACTGCTTTCCCAAGCCAGTGTAAGCATGCTGTTAATTAACATTTTTGCAGTGCTTTGAAAATGTAAATTGCTCTAGGAATGTTAAGTATCATTGTTATGGCACTCTTGAAAAGTAATAGCTTAATCTATGAAATTGAGTCCATTCTTTTGAGTTATAAGTGGGACCTCGATGTGGCTGCCAGAGTAGCAAACTGCAGTTCAGAACGCTTGGTTCAGCTCTTGGGGCTTTTTAGCGGGGTCTGTCTGAGGTCAATTCGTGGCTGTTTACTGCTCAGTGATGAGTGTCCTGGAGGAAGGGTAAGGAAGATGAGGACAGATCTTTCATGGAGAGCCACCGAGTTGCTTGGTGATTCAGCACGAGGAAATGGTATGAAGTGTGTTACTTGGAGGAGCCGGCATTTGGACACAGAGAACGGAGAGGGTGGCCTGTTTCTGGGAAGCAAAAAAAAGGGGGGGGCCACTCATTACTCAGGTGAAGCAGAGCCCTCAGGACTTGACCTGAGCACTGTGTTCCCATCCCTTGTGCCTGCGGTAGGGATGTGCCCCAGCAGCCGAGTCCAGCCCAGGGAGCTCTGTGCTGGGAACTGAGTGCAGCAAATGCTGTCTGTGGGAGGGCAGGCACAGAAATCTGGAGAAAGTAGGAAGGTGAATATGTTTTCTCTGAAATTAGCACTGGTGAGATCTCTTGTAAAATACCTGAGGCAGTTTCTGATACCTGTAATTAGAAAAAAGATATTGGGGGGAAAAACATATCAGAGATAAGTCAGAGAATAGCGTGAGAATGATCATAAGGCATGACTTATAATGAGAAGCTGCAGGAATTTGATTAATTGAAGAGTGATTTGATCTGTCTGGTGTCTAGATGGAGAATAGTTTTTAATGTACTGCAAGATGCCATGGTTGGAAATGAAAGGTGGGCACATTCTGACCAGAAATAAAATGAGGTTTAACTGTGAAGCTAATTAGCCATGGGAACTGCATCTGATACTGAGGATTATGGTGACCTCTTCATCTCCAGAAATGTTAAAGTGAAGATTGAATGCTTTTCCACTCCAGCTTCCACTGAAATTAATTCAGGACTACATCTTGGTCTGTGTTAGGTACAAGACCCAAACAGATAACAACAACAGCCTTATTCATTTGCTGTGCTGCTTGAGGCAGGTTTAATGCGCAGTACTGTAATTTTAAGTACTGTCAGTGAAGTCAAAGCTCTAGGGTTGTTCAAAGGCAGAATTATGACTGAAATTGCCAGGGTCAAGGTTTCTCTGAAGCTGACTTTTAAGAGTGTTGAATCCTCCAAAGTCTCTTGATTTCAACTGGAGTTTGCTCAGCAGCTGTGAAAATACAGCAGACAGCTGGAAAAATGAGTGACTCCAGAACTGGAGGTCAAGAAGAAGCGTGTCTTCAAATCCCCATCTATAAATGTTGCCTTATCCTTGCTGTGAGGACAAGGTTGGGTTTTCTGTGAAGCAAGAGTTAAATTGGCCATTGTCTCCCAAGGACAGCGCTGTGAGCTCAGGAGCATTTGGAGCAGGTCTCACAGAAGGGTGGCTGCCCTTGTTCCTTGTTCCCGTGCCCCAGCGCTGCCAGCATCTGACGCTCGCGGTGCCGCCTGGCGCAGGGCGCTGAGCTGACCTGCTGTCTGGCCAGGAAACACGAGGGCTGTCTTGCAAGAAGAAGAAAAAAAAATACAAACAGTCAGGATGTGATGCGGTTGTCTGTAAACTCTTTTGTGTAAAAACCTGAGGAGAGGATGTGGGAGTGTTGCGTCCGAGAGCTGCTGCAAGCAGGGGACTCAAGCACCACATCTTCCTGTTTTCTTGGAATTTCTTTGTTTGGTTTGGTTTTGATTGGTTTTTTTTTGTTTGTTTGTTTCTTTGCATTAGTTTTTTTTTTTTTTCCCTTGTTGCGGCTTTTTGTTTGTGGGGGGAGTTTTTTTTGTTGTTCTGCTGTATTTTGTTTAAAGTGCAGGCTCTGTTTTTAACAGCAATTTCACTGAAACAGTTTAGTCTGAACGAGCTGGTGTTTCGCAACAGTGGTGTTTTCACCTGAGTGAGTCTTGGTAACACCAGAATGGCCTCTGGTCAAGGGGGGGGACCCTTTGAAACCTGCAGCCTCTCACAGGGAGGGAGATGGTTTGAGGCAGGAAAGGGAAGGTGTTCCTTGCATTAGTGTGCATGTTCCCCGGTGCACAGTAAGAGGATAAAGGGGATTTGTGTTCTTGAGGTTTCCCTGGTTTGCCTGAACTCCTCTCTGCCACCAGGGTATCTGCTAAATGAGGGACAGGGCTGTGAGTGCTCTCTGGTGTGGTGCAGCAGATAAAGAACTAGCTGTCACCAGAAGGTGACGGTATCAGAATGAGACCCTGTGTGTGCAAAGTGCTTTTATTTGCATACAAACTGCCTAACCCAGTATTAATGGATACATCTTGCATATATGGGAACCTGAGCATGACCAGTCACTCCAAATGCACAGGCATCAAAATTTGACCTATTCAATGTCACACGTTGAAGTGGGAAGCAAAAGCCAAGAATAGATTCAGGGTCCTGAACTTCCCCAACCTCTAGAATGGGAGCCAAATTTCATCTCTCACTTGTAATTATGGTCAAAGCCTGGGCTTGAAATGAGAAGCACTGATTTCTGTTTCTGCTCTGCAGTACATTTACTGTATGACCTTGGAGGAAAATGTGTCCTTCTGTGTCTCAGTTTACCTCCCACTAATGGCAACAATTGTAGTAGTACATGGCAAGGTTTAATGGACTCTGTTGCTGCACCGACTGAACTTAATGGCTCTCCTTGCAAAGGGAGGAAGACCAGATGCACTGTTTGTAGTGTCTACATGAAAGGATATTGCAGAAATGAGAGAGATACTGTTTGTTTTAACATGTGGGCCCAGGTAAAAGCCGCATATGCTCAAGAATCAATGGTTTGCATGGACATGAAGGGATCACAATTCAGTCTGGAGAACAGCAGCTGTCTCGACCCTCCTTGAGCTGCTGCTGTGTGCATGTGTGGTCTCACCTGGGGCCCTGGTGCTGCTGGAGCACTTAGGGGAAGATGGGAGTAGGGGGGTGGAATTTATAAGACATCAAAGACCCAAATCTGTCAAAAATGCACTGAGACAGGTGAGTGCTACACCTTGATGCTATGTGTGATTGAGCAAATACAGTATGTGGAGAGTTCTGGCTGAGCAGGATTCTGTCCTGTGCCTTATTTTCTTCATGCATTTCTCCAAGCTAGTTGTTTTTTAAGTATGCAGAAACTACTTGCAAAGATAAAGCTGAACACTGACTCACCATGGTTCATAATGCTGAGCTAGAGGAGTTTTCAGTCCCAACACCATGGAAATGAGTGCAGCATCACTGGCTGCTCTGCGTTCCCTCCTGTGCATTGCAGTGGTCTGGCTGGCTCTTCCAAAAAGGTAAGCTAATGTTGCAAAGTTTATCTGATGTGTTTCCTGGTAAATGGTGTCACTAAGTGGAATATTTCTGGCCAGTGGAATAATGTTTCTCTGTTCTGTTAGTAGATTAGGTCTAAGCACTACTATCAGTTTACACCTTTTGTGCTGATTCTTTGTTTCCTAGGCCGAGGGGTAATAAATCACCATTTGATCTGCTGACCAACCAAAAGTCTGTTCAAGTAAATTATCCCACAAAGACTATTGCTGTGCCTTTTACTTTTCAGTTTTTTCAAAAGCTGATTAAGAAGTCCCTGTTTTGGAGTATCTAGGTTGGTCAGGTCTCAGTGCCTCAATACCTCCTCACTTCTAGCACTGGGGATCTCTAGAGCCTTCACTTAGTGATGAATTGTTGGTTTCTGTGCTCAGCAGGGGACTGTGGGTGCCTGACGGAGGCACACAGCTACCTCCAAACCTGTGTTCCTGCTCTGGTTTGTCAGAAACTGAAATAGCTTCCTTTGATTTTACCAGGTGCATAATTGCACGCTAAAGACATCCTCCATCCTAAAAAGCTTATAATTGGAGAGGGCAAAGGGAGGTGTAATCCTCCAAAGTCCCTGTGTCAGGTAGCAGTTAATGTGTTCTGTTCCTCCTATCCAGGAGGAAGGACAGGATTGTTTCCCTACCATTATGAAGCTTTACACATTCCATACACCCTCACCACCACTTTTTTTTATTCTAAAATGAATTTCTCATAAAATTGCCCTTGATCTCCAGCCTTGAGACACTGATGCATATTTATAACCCATCCTCTGTACTTTCTTCTCCCTTGACTTTACCAAATCCCAGTCCTTGTCTGAGTTGGGGATACAAAGCACAAGCTGCAGCCTGAGTGGGGATGAGGACTGGAAGGACTCTCTTGCTTTGCCTTTACTCTGTTCTACTTTGAGCTCCAGATGGATAAAGGGGCACTATTTTGCTGCCTGCTAATGAAGACATTCAGTGGGATGTAACCTGTGCTTAGTCAAATCCCTGTCACTGCACAGCTATCTGAGGTCCTCTGTGGGCAAACAATAAGTGGCAAAGTCCCCCAACAGAGGGGAGGCTGCCTCCACATTCTTTCCAGAGATAGACTCCTATGAGATTGCAGAGCAGAGGCCAACTCTCAGCCAGTGTTGATTGTCATAGCTCCGTCACCTGATTCAGTTTGCTCTCACAAAGGACTTGTCCCTCACTGTTTGGCAACGAATGAGAAATTTGGGCTTTTCAAACAGCTCCCAATCTCTGGAGTCACACTGGGGAAATTGGGCATCAGAAATTGTGCAGCCCCAGGCAGTGAGTGAAGCTTGCACAGTGTCTGAAGTTCAGGCTGTGGCAGTGAGGGTGCTGACAGCCTCACAGCTTCCTCTGAAAGGGTCCCTCTTCTCCCTAAAAAGGAGAGCACAAAGCAGGACCGCATCCCATCACCAAGCCCCAGGGTTATAATTCAGCAATTCCTCCACAGTAATCCCAGGGACTGTTAAAACTCTGCATTGGGTTGGTGAGAGGCTGTTACAAAGAGCTGTAAAAGCATGTTTTACACTCTGCCCTTGGATGCAAAATACGAATGCTGATGATAGTGAGCATTTGTATTCAGATGATTTCCCAAGCTCTGGTGTTGAATGCTGTGGAAGAAAGTGTTTGCTGTTTTTTCAGGCAGGGACAAGGTGCAGGGTGGTCTAGTGAGCTGCTTTCTGAAAGCTGCTCTTAGAGATGTGTTTATTGGTCCCTTTTGCTTGTTCTCTGCTTGTACAGAGACAGAGAATTCTGCTTTCTTTCACCTGCTCTTGGTGCAAGACAAAACCGGATTCTCTGCACAGGTCTCAGCAGAAGGCGGGGTTGTGGTTTGGCAGGTGGATTTCTACCCGCTGGTCCTTGTAACTTAAATACTTCTGATGTCTGCCTGATATGAAGCATATTCACACAGAGAAGCACTGCCTGCCTTCAAGAGTGTCTGGGTTTGGGGTTTTTTTGGGTAGTTTTAATTTGGAGGGGTTTTTTGGTGGTGTTTTTTGCTGTTGGTGGTTTGGGTTGTTGGTACTTTTTAACTGCAAAATGGGGATTTGCTGTGGCTTGGACAGGGTTGTGCCTTTTCATTTTCTATCTGACCTGTCCATGTCAGGGCCTTGGCTTCCTGTCTTCTGGGGATGAAAGAAAAATACCCCTCATGAGCTGTGCTGCAGAGCTGTCAGCCAGGAGCTGCTGCATGGGTGTCCTCTCCTCTGCTTCTTTGCATTGCACTGGGAAGAGGCTCCAGTGGAGCTTCTCTTCCTGGCAAGGCTTCTCGAGCGGTGCTGAAAGGGCAGGGCAGCCTCGGAAGGCATGGAGGGCCCTTTGCATCATGGCTTCATCCATCGGCACAACACGTCTTTTGATGGTGCGCTGGTAACTCAGGTCTGGTGCTGAATGGGACACTCCAGCTGGTGCCACGGATCAGCTGTTGAGTGCTGCCTGAGCACACTCAGGGCCGCCCCACTGAGCTCAGCAGCTGTGCCGCTTAAACGACGGCTGCACGCTCCATCAGGAGCCGCTGCCTTCTGGAAGCCACGGCAGCGATCATCTCCACTGGGAAGGAGATCTCTGAGCTTCTCCTGTGGAGCAGGTGTGAATTGTGAAGAAGTGGGGTCATCTTTAGTTAAGTGCCCTCAGCATCAATCAGTTACCAATATTTCATCTCCCTTCCCTGGTGCCTTTGGAGGCATCTGACATCCATCAAATAAAGCAGTCTCCAGATGGCCCCAACATATGGTCCATGTCTCGGAATAGCTGAAATCTAAATGCTTGCCTCCTTGGGAAGCTGCAGCCCCTTGCTGAGTCTCAGCATCCAAGGGAGATGCCTGCTGCTTTAATCAATGTGTGTTCCATTTTTTTTCTGCTTTGTCATAGTCATAATAATAAGCAAGTCTCGCTTCAGCATCCCTAGCTGCAAGAACCTTTCTGTGCTTGAAATACTAAACCTGTGTCAGTCCCTTTCTTTCCTCTTGTCTTTTCCCTCATCACTAGGATCCTACTGCTCTTCTGAATCCTCATGGCACTAATTACCCTCCTCTTCCCTCCTGCTACTGCTGCTCTTCCTTCCTTCCTTCTTCTAATCTCTTATTTGTATAAATTGCCAAGGGTGAAGGCAGAGTAAATATCAATAAAGCAATTCAAGGCACTCATGATGTTTCTAAGGGCTGCCCAAGGGGAATGGCAATTAGCGAAGGCTGTTATTGGTCTGTCCCACTTCGCACCAAAGTTTGTCTCAGTCTGTCATCTCTTCATTCCTTAGTCCTCACTCTGTTTAGCACTGTGAAATGCAAACCAACTCCTGAGCCTCCTGGGATAGGCCTCCAAATTTGTGCTCCCTTAAATATTCTGATTTGATGCTGTAGTCCTACTGTGCCTAGAAGTACTACCAGCATAACTATGGGGAGCTGGGCAGCCCACGAGGAAAAGTAGTCTTGAGCCTATGACGACCATTTTCCTTGTCCCTGTTGAAATCCATTTGGAGTGTCCAGAGGAAGACACACTTCTGTAACTCCTGCTCCCTATATCACAGCAACAAGTCATTTAAAAATAAATAAATAAAAAATTATTTGAGTTGGATGGGAAAAAAGTGCCTGAACAAAAATTTCAGATGGAAATATTCCACTAATTTAGTAAATATATCAAGAAAAAATAGGGTTTTCCTTTGAAAGTGGCATATGTGACTAAATATGTGATGGTAGTGCTGTATTTAGGGTATGTAAGTAATTCTGTTTTGTACACATTTGTGTGTAGAAGTATTTGGTCAAGATTTACATAAGTCAAAAGTGCATTTAAAATTCCTGTTGATAAAGGGCCCATCTCTGCCAATGCAAGCCCTGAAGAGGAGTTTTTTTTCAGCACTAGATCTCTGTCATTCTGCAAGGTTCATAAACTTTATGAAGTGTACCTTGTGAGTGATGTAACTGTGTTGCAGATCAGAGGCTGAACAACTTGCTTGGGACTCCTGCCCTGGTCTCTAATGGCCTTGACCTGCTGAACTCTGCACAGGTTTGTTTTTGCAGAGCTGAATTCACACACCCTCCAGATGCTGATATTGCCACTCAAATAGTGCAATCTACTGGTATGAGATCTGGCTTTGTGTACTCGTGTGTGTAATCTGTGGCTCAGTTAATTTAGCCTGTGGCATCCACTCAGAAGCACATTACTTTTTATCTGTCTTGGTGATAATTCTCTGCCCTGTGTTTAAAACCAAGGCAAATGCTTTCTAGACTGTACCTTAGATTTTTAAGGTTTTGAAAGTGGAGAGCAGAATGAGAGTCTGCAATGTGGGAAGGCATTGCTGATGCCTTGGTTTCTCTTTAATTTTCCATGAAACTTCATGCTTTGTGGAGCCTCAAAGTCAAGGAAAGAACAGTCTCACTTATTCCAGTCCAGGCTAGTCATGGCTGCACAGAGATGTGGGTTGAATGTCCTGAGGCTTCATGTCCCACCACTGTGACACCAGACTGTCAGAGGTGACATGCAGCCTTTGTCTGGGCTATCTTTTGGGGTGGGATCTTTCTTTGCTAAGCCTGTTTGCTGATGCTTTTCCTCTCTGCTCCACCTGCCCGCAGGGACTCCTGTTAGCACCCACTGCTTTGGTAGATTAAATTAGATACATCCAGTTCATGTTACCTGAGTCACCAAAGAGCCACCACGTAGCAACAGCTTCCCAACATGACCCTACAGCTGTCCCCATCTCACCCTCTCCCTCCCCCAGAGGTACCAAAACATGCATGAGTGCTGTGGAGTGAGCAGTTCCTTTGTGTGCAGATGGCAGTGTATTCATGTCTCTTGTAAATTATTTACGAGTCTTGATGATTACGTGCAGGAGGTATTGTGCCAGCATCGGGATTACATTAATGAATTTAGCCTTGAAGTTAGAAAAGAGTTTGTGATGAGAAAAAGGGCAGGGCAGCATTCTGGAACAGCTTTCCATAGGAATAGTGACCCGCTTGGGTTTTTTCTGGATTCTCTTTAAGCATTTATGGTGAGCCCATCTGAAGCAATGATCCAGGCTAGTGGGTGTGGGACAGGGTACTTGACATTTTGGGACCATAGCAGTTGCCTGTGGGCCTCATTCGTCGTAATATTTGGAGTGGCTTCACTTACTTTCTCTTTCTGCAATGAAATTCCAGTTACCTGGATTAATTAATTAATTCCAGTTACCTGTGCTCCCTTTCCCAGCTAGCAGGGTACCAGTGCCTCAGCTGTGGGTGCTGGCGTGTCTCTGAGCAGAGCAGCAGGGCCAGAGCTTGGCACAGGGCTCTGCAAACGTGGCCATCTGGCTTTGGAGATGCTTTTGGTACCCGCAGGTATTTCAGTGATGTTTGTGTGAGCACGAGGCTCGTGGGTCTGTGCTGATCATTACCTTTGGGTTGCAGCCACCTGGGCAGATTTGGCTTCAAGGAGCTCCTCCTTGGCTGTGCAGGGCACACAGGACTGGTGGGGCAGCAGCTGAAGCACATCAGGAAAGTGTCTGGAGTGTCTCTGCATCCCCAGTCCCATGTTTTACCTCTGCCTAAATCCCTGCTCACTTCCCTCTTCTGCTCCCAAGTACCTCATCCCGTCCATTTTCCGCCCTTCCCTTGCAGCTCAGTCACCCCTCTGTAGCCCACCCCTTACTGCCAGCAGCAGAGTTTCTTCAGTGGATCCTTTGCCATGTGCTGGTGTCCTCAGTGAGCAATGGGAACTGCAGGAAGCACCATCAGCCTGGAGCCTTCCCTGCACCTCACCACAGCAGTTCCAGTTCTTCATCACCGACAGCAGATGCCTTTTATAATTGCTGCTGATAATGGTTGTAAGGCACGTCCTCTACAAGATCTGAGGTGGTACTTAGCAGAAGGAGAGAAAACTCTTTCAAACCATATGGTTGTATCAGCACTTGTTTGATGCCAAGGTTGGCTCTTGGTTAAATTGGGATCCCACTTTGCATGCCTACGTCTGCTGAGGGAAAAAAGTTTGAGTTGGGGCCATAAAACGATTAACTTTTTACATGTTAAATTCCATGCTCTATTTCTACAGGTAAAGCAGGCAGCTTAAAAAAGAACCATTATAGGTGTAATGTTTTGGGCCAACTGTGATATTGTGTACTAAGATGAGTCAATTAATTCTGTCTCCACTGAGAAATAGGAAGAAAATCTCTGTGGCTGTCATGCTCCATCACCTTTTCTAGTCGCTTTGAATATGCATTTCTGAAGATGCCATCCACATTGTCTCACACCCCAAATAATTTATACTGTACTTTGAAGACCACCACTGGTGTAAGAGAGTACACCACAGCTCTGGAAGGCTCTCAGGAAGGTTTCAAGGGTGGCAAGCTCCTTATTTCTGTGGTTGTTCTCTGTGCATTTATTGGTGGGTTGATGGGTATGAATAAAAGCTTGTGGTCTTTCATTGAGACCATGTTTGGTCTGTTCAGGAAGATGATGGATTATGAAAGAACAGCCTTTGTTCTTTTAAGTTCACCCTTGAATAAGAAAATGCAAGAAAATCGTTGCTTGTACAAACAGATACTGGGAAAAAAACTGTTCTGGAAAACTTCCTGAAGTAGAACTGGGACCTAGGGAAAAGGAATGGTGGGAGGTGTGAAGGGAATTTTGACACAGTTTATTCATGTAGATGTGGGGTCTGGGGCTGTGAATACAGTGCAACCAGGAGGTGTTTTCTGTGGGTGCTCTGGGTCAGTTTTATGGCCCACCATGTGGTGTGCCAGACTGGCTCAGTGGCTTGGGTGGTCAGAGGTTAAACTGTAACTCGCATTTCAAGTGATGCAGAGCCTTGTGCCTGTAATTGAGACTGTGTTAAACTATGTGGATGTAGCCAGTGTGTTTTATCCACAAATTTTTGATTTAAGTCTTTTTCTATCCCACTTTCTCTTTAAAATGCTCATTTACGAAGCTTCATATCACAGTTTTTACCAGTTGGAAAGTTATAATTAAATCAGCCAGAAAAAGAAGAGACTGAACACTCAGCATATCTGAGATGGGATCAATTTAAGACAAAAAGGTTTTAATGCATTAGGAGAGCTTTGGGTGTCATCTATCTCAGCCTGTGCCTTCCCCACTGCCTGATGTGAATGCACTTTAGAGCTGCTGTTGAAAGCACTCTCACAGCGTGATGTTATTGTGAAACCTGGATTCAGTGCACACTAAACTCGACAGATAGAATTGTGAATTGGATTTTTTTTCCTCCCTTCTGATGTTTTATATCTTCATTAAAAAATAGAATCATACCTAATATCCACAAATGGCAAATGTGTGAATCAGAAGCTTATAGATACGACGTTTTGAAGCTACTGCATTTCTTATGCAGCATTTAATCTGAAATACCCAAAGAAAATCCTGTATTATCTCCTCTCAGAATTTGCAAGCAGGGCTTTGAACAGAAATAGTTTTAGTGGAGGCAAGTATCAGTTCTCCAGGTAATCTGATCAATCCTTTCCTGTTATACCACATGCTCTGCAAATGCTTTTTTCCCACACAGTTTTCCTTAGTGGGAAATGTGAACATTTTTCCTCAGTCAGCCAAACTACCGTACTTCTTCCAAGCAAGGGGGGAAAAAACCCAGTCCCAGTGGCATATTTTTGTAGAAAACGTCATAACGAAACAAGAATTCCTTCTCATTTCACTCTTCAGCCTGACATGAGGCTTTTAGCAGGAGCACAAGCATTTGCTGGCAATGCTGGCAAAAAGGCTTCAGCTGCATCTCGTCTGAGTTAAGGCAAAAACAGACCTGCCCAGAAAGACTTTATGGGTGAAGTTCAGTTGTCAAGCGCTGATGTTTAGTGCCATTTCAGCCTCCCCAAGAAATGTGGGATATTCATGTTTGTGTGGGCAGATGTAGCACCAGTGCAGGCAGAGCTAGTACAGCCTGCAGACAAGCATGAGTGAAAACTGAGTCTAGAACTGGATATTAACTTGGTGCTAAGAGTTTTACTTGGAGAATCTTTATTAGCACAATGATGCAAAGGTGCACAGACTAAAATGGGCTGTCTTCTAGCTGTGTTTTGGGACTTTTCTGGTAGGCTAACTTTCATTATGATGACATCTTAGAAGTTTTACAGGAGAGGACTCCCAGAGAGCTTACAGGGTCAGTCTCTGGCCCTCATGACTTGTCCATGTTGGTCCACATGGGCTGAGCTGTGCTTCATTGCAGGTTTTAGCTCTCTGTGCCTCTGGACAAGAGGCACAGAGACAAACAAGACTTGTTTGCTGGACAAGTCCAAGGGCTGAATGGGGCAGGTACGATGTTGTGTAGGACTGCTGTGTGTTGTATTGCACCCTTATCTTTACTAAGGTTTGTTCTAAATACTTTTTGTCAAAAATCTTGCTATCTGAGTCACCCAGACAGGCTCCATGAGAGCACATGCGATCTAACCACTATTAGCAGACTTTTGCTTTTATTATCCTTTGGTCCAGATTTCATATCGTTCTCACTAATACAGTTCTGAATATGAATGCCTTTGTCTTCCCACAGCACTTCTGTTCAACTTCTGTCATGTAAACTTGGGTTTAACTCTTCTCTTTCTGTTGACTTAATCATCTTTCCTTGCCTACTATTGATTATCTACTTTGACCCTGCAAGAACTAGTAAGACTTCAGGTGAAAAATAAGCTTCTAAGAGTGGATATTCCTTGAGTGAGAAACCACAGATAGCTTTTGTTTTCATAATTTGTTTGTTTGTTTACTAGGACATTGTCAATATCTCGTCTTATGTTTCTGTGCCCCCAGAAAGCCAGTCCAAGCTTGTGCTGTAAAATTGCCAGTCACTTGTGCAACAACACGTGCTTGATCTTCTATAGAAAGGGAGTGTTTTGCCAAGAAAGGGCATCTGCTGG
The DNA here is from genome assembly GCA_013397895.1 of Origma solitaria. Lineage (NCBI taxonomy): Eukaryota > Metazoa > Chordata > Aves > Passeriformes > Acanthizidae > Origma > Origma solitaria. The sequence goes on from VZRL01000553.1 coordinate 202,161, forward strand.
GCAAGGAGGACTTATTAATGTACAAGTACCTTCTGGCCTCTGTCCCTGCCTTCAGGGCTTGACGCAATGTCCCCAAGAAGTCAGGAGCAGCAAGGCTGGAAAAGGGCTCAGGACCCCCTAGCTGGGTTTCTTGTTCCTGAAGCAAAATGTTTGTCAGGCTCCTTTCCATGCCTGTGGTAATTGTATGTTTGTGCAGACATGTCAGCATGGGGAAGGTCATGACCTTAATTGCGTTCAGTCATTACATAAAAGACTGTCAATGAGGAGCTGTAACTACTCAGGAGTTTTAATTCCGCTCTGACGTGACGTTATTGTCCTGGCCTTGCACACTTCTGTGGGTGTATTTCTGAAGGAGGTGGTTTTTGTTGCTCCAGGCTGATGACTGCTCTCAAGAAGTTGTTCTCTCCATCAAGGTGACATTCTAGAATGACAGTGCGACACGTCACTGAGGAGGAGGAGAACTACTCAACAGGGAACTGTGACTTCAATGTGATGTTTCCCCATATCTTGTCTTTTCCAAAGGGGACTGTTTGTGATTCTCCTGTGGTTCCTGGGGCATCAGTCCTAATAAGAACTCTTTTAATCACGAAGAGAAGTTGTATCCTCTTAACAGTTGTATCTTCAAGCAGACTGAGGAAGGGCCTGTTTTAGCTCCCTGTCTTGTCCCAGAATGTCTCAGACTGCAGGTCAAGGAGAACTTGGTTGAATGTTTTGTACTAACAGATTAATTTATATTGAATGTCCAGACATATTGGACAGATGGGGAATTTCAAACTGAGATACCCATGCTCTGACTACCCTATCAAGGATGCTCAGTGCTTCCAAAATATGTTGTCCCCCTGAGGTCTCATGACCTCAGCTACAAGAAAATGAGAACACCCTTATATATTGGGCACTTTCTTTAAAAAGTCTGTAAATGGATCCTGCCCAGAGTGTGCTTTTGTGCTGAGTGTCTGCTGCTTCACATTTGTAATTCATGCAGAGGCTGTAATGGAGGAGTGAGCTGCTGGGCTGGATTTAAATGATGCCACAGATTTTTCATAGCTCTGCAAGAAGGTGATGCCTCTGATGTCTTTAGCTTTGGTGTCTTTTAGGGAGCCTGTGAGCTGGTGGAGCAGGACTGGTCAGTTCTCTACAGAGGCAGAAGTTTTCCCCAGAACTGGAAATCTTTAAGAGCCTTTCCTCTACTTCCCATTGCTTCCTGACAGTGTGGTAAAGGGCTGAGCCTCAGGTCTGGCACAGCACCTGGGTAGAGCAAGTGGGATACAGTTTGTGGAAATTAGGAGTACAGTTTGTGGAAAATATATTTAGTGACTTCCATCTGTCTGTGGTAGGGACTGAAAGCAGCTGCACTGAACGCATACGATTTAATCAGTGCTAAGTGTCAGCTGCACTACAGTGTTAACCTACTGGGTAAGACATACCTGTAATAAATAAATAGGATAGATCAGGGAAGGTTAGTTTGTTGTATTTTTTAGCAATGGGCAGATATGAAAGAATTTGGGATTTAGGGGCTGGGAGGGTTTCTTTGCACTTAGGTCTAAGTGAATGGAAATTTTCAACTCTGCAAGTGCAGCTGGATGAATAATTGGTAGTGAATAATATATCTGAAGGCTTTCACTGCATTTGGGATTGACAGAAAACACATCACAATTTTAATTATTGGGAATGATTTGCTGAAATATTCAGGAGCTATTTTTGGTTCCTGCAGACTGTGCATGAAAAAGTTAGCTATTTAAAAGCCAGACTCTTCTCTCCCCCCCCTTCCCCTGAGTTACTGTCTGGTCTCCTTTCTCCATATAAACTTCCCAGAGCAGGGCAACAGGACCCCTTGCATCCTGGCTTGAGACTTAACACACAGGAATCTTAAAATAAAATAGTAATTTAAAAAAAGAAGTTATTGGAAGTCTTCCTACTCTTACATTCATGTGAGTGGGGTCAGTTGGTTTATTGACTACTTGAGGTGGTTGTGGAGCTGAGGGCTTTCCTTGTAATGGGGTGGGAATCTGCAAGGTGGAGAATGGGGACGGAGAGGCAAGGAAAGCATTACAAAAATGTTAGGTCTCTTCCTCTTCTGTACTTTTCACAGCTTAGAAACAGTCAAAACCTCAGGACTGACCATCAGCAATTCAGTTGGAGTGTTATGTGAATGTTGCACTAGCAAGAAGGATGTCAGGGTAGTCCAGACTCCTAATGTGAGGAATTACTGGTGTAACCAGTTTCCCAAGACTGCTGGAACCTGCTATTTGCCCTCCTCATAGCTCCCCATCAGTGGTACCCCAGCACTGAACCATCCCATATGACACAGCTTGCTGCCCACAGCTGCAAGGGAGAGCTGGCTGGGGAGGGATGCAGACACTCTGAAGAAAATAAGGGAGAAAGAAGCTTCTTTCCAAGGAGAAGGGTAGGGATAATTGAAGTATAAATTTTCCTTCTCATCTGCGAAGAAAGCAGCGTTTTGAAAATGGAATGGATAGGGATGAATAAAAATGTAATTTTCCTGAATTACTGAAATAGCAACCGGAAAGTGAGGAGGGAGATGCAGGTATGGATCACACCGCTTTGCCTGGGCTTCTGTCAGCTGCTCTCTAAAATGCTTTGCTACCCTCTGGTGGCTTCCTGAGGATCTGTGCAGTCTAGTTTCCATTCCTTGTACAATCAATCCCCCTGCCAACTTTTTGAGCTGAATTGAGGAACCCCGATCTTCTAATGGAGGTGTGTATTTTCTCTGATTCCACAGCAGCAGTACAATATTAATGAAACAACAGCTTTGTGATTTTATTTTTTTATTGGGTCTCTGTTTTGTTTCGGTTTGGGTTTTTTCTGTTGTTGATATGCACTCTCATTTTGGTCTACAGTTATAATCACGAAGGTAGCTCGATTGGGATGGTCAAACGAGAGAATAATAGCTTTATAGTTTGGTTGTCTGTGTGTCGGGGCTGTTCAGGGTTTGGGAGCAACACAGGTTTCGCAGTCCTGCAGAATGCAAACCCATGTCCTCTACTTTCCTGCAGAGGATACCATGCGAGTACCAGTGCAGTCAGTAACAGCAAACCTCCCACGATCTCCAGGAGTCCAGAACAGGTCCTGGTCAGCCTGGTGCAGGGGTAGTATTCAAACCTCCATCATCCTTCACTGTGCCTTCCTCAGTCAGTAGCTTCTTGTTTTTTCCCCTCTTCATCTTCCCTGCTCTTTAATTGATTTTACACTGTGCCTTCATAGCAGAGAAGCTGTAAGTAGGGATTTAAAGGACAGTAGTTTGACAGATTTTACAAGAAACTCCTCCCAGGTATTAATTCCTGGGTTGTGGGGTCAGAGCGGCTCTTGTGATCTTTCATTCTGACCTCCTGTGGAGTGCAAGTCACAGGACTGCCCTCAATTGACTGCCGCTTGAAGTGCAGCACTGAATAAAGAAAACATCCCCTTCTACTTTAAAACTTTCCAGTGATGGAAGATTCACCTTGTTAAATCGTTCCAGTGCTTTATCACCTTCAACATTAAATACTTCTGAACTTTGTTGTGTTTAGTTTCAGCTTCCAGCCTTGGGTTTTCTTGTTGCTTTGTGCATTTGAGAAGCCATGTGTTGCCAGAACCCTGTCCTGTAGAGAATTCCTGGTCTTGATAGATAGAATTGTCAACAGGGTGGAGCTCCAAGAGGCACCTTGGTTGTAAGCAGGGGGAAGTTGTTAATGTTACTGACTGAGAAGTTGTGCGGTGGGATGTGAAATCACAAACTCCTTGCCCAGATGACACATGAGAAAAGCAATACAAGGGTGTGATGGGGAGTGTGTGGGCTTTTCCGCAGTGTTTGTCTGCACTGGGTATTTCTAGGGTTTGCATACTTAAACGCTTAGGGAGAATTTATACATGTTTTCAAATGAGCTCTTACTGCAAAAGTTCTACAGAGGTCGAGTTTCACAACAAATTTCTTGAATTACAAAAACATTTGTTGTTTTGAGTGCATTTTTTTGTAAATCAGCTGTGCTGAGGTCCTTTGGGATGTAGGCTGCTACATTCAGCACAACAATTGTTGTTAGCTTCTTATGCTGTTCTAATTTATGATACATTTTATAAGCAGCTCCATCTATCTCCCAACTTGGCAGAGGTTTGGAGTGGAGAGCAGCCAGTGCCTTTTGTGCTGGATTAGCCTACAAAAGCCCTGAGAGAGAGTATGACCACAAGGCTGGCGGGCAGTAAGCCCAGCTATAAGGCCGCCTTAAAGGGAAACAGCTTTTTGTGGTTCAGGCAGAGGAAAGGGATGCAGTAGATTTGGGTTATTTCAACCACAGAAAATGCTGTGACAGCAGATGATCTAACTTTTTCTGTGGTTTGACCTCCATCAAGCCAAACCTTCTGTTTTTAAAGCCACTGGAAACCCCACAGGAGATTGTGGAAAGTCAGTCAGTGTGGAGGTGTGGGACAGGCTTTCAGGTTTCAAAGTCTTGCCTCTTCTTGGCAGGGCGCTGAGCCCAGTGCACAGCACCAAGAGTCCTCAGTGCAAAGCCACTTGTAATGCAGCTCCTTCATGGCCTTGGCGGCTGCTCGTGTGAGTCTCTGGGAGCCGCTTATTCCAGTGCTGCTGCAACATCCCTGCCTGTGAAGTGGGGACAGAAATGCCAACCTCAGCGTCTCTGCCAAGGCGGACTGTAAGGATTTGTTAACCTACACAGCTGTTGTGGGAACAGCTTTGCTGTTGATGTTCAGCATCCCCAATCTATCTTTTGGCACTGATGCTTTCTAAACCAAAGAAGTGTTTTGAGCTGATGCCAGTAGTCGTGGGTATGTCTTACAAGATCTTTTGCAGCTAGATGCAAACTTGTTTGGGCTGTGTTTTGGGCTGGCTGGACTCAGTCTGCTTCAAGGCTGCAGGCTGTGTAATTACACAGCCGGGGTGTCTGAGCTGATAAATCCAGTCTCCCAGCAGACCTTAATAGCTAAGTGTGGTGCTTTGCTGACATGGTTACAAGGCTTTGGGACTGGAGACAGTTTACATCCCTCACTCTTCGGGAAGCTTCGCACTTGACAATAAAAGAGTGTAGACTCTTCTGAAAAAAACCACGTGCACCAGCCTTTGAAAGCTTTGTACCCTCTTCCCTGGTAGACTAAGGGGATGGCATAGAGTATGAAACTGAGAAAGCTTCAACTGAGGTGTTCCACACTTTAAAATCACTTTTATTTTCAATGTCCATCTCAATCTTGTCAGAGAACAGCTAGTTCTGGAGGAAGACAAGATACAGACTGACAGCCTCAAAGTAAGGCAGTAAGGGAGGTCGCAAGTATTTTTGTGAGCACCTCTGCAGAGGGGACTTCAGACTGCTGCATTCCCCCTTATACAGCCTGTCTGTGTAGTACTAGGAGATGATTTTCCTGCAGGAAATCAGGAGTATTTCAGGAAATCAGTATTTCTGCCGGTTCAGCAAGAAGGCACTTTGCAAGCTGAGGATGAGGGCATATCTGTGATCACTGGGACTTCCTGAAAGCTGTTTTTTCCCTAGCTGCCTGTATAGGAGGGCATCATCAATGGAGGTGCAAAAAAGTAGAGGAAGAAGCAATGAATCACCTACCACTCCAAAAGGAGAGTGAAAGAGACAAAGAAAGGGAGAGGAGCCCTCTATGTCCTTAAAAATCAGTCTTTCCCATCAGTTTTAGAAACAAAGCTGGCAGCGGTTAGGAAAGAACAATCCCATCTACAAAATTCACCAGTGGGGTTTGGCTTCTTAGTAGTGAGGGGAAAAAGGCAGTTTTGATGCTACATTCCTCCCTGTTTTCCAGGGCACTGCACCCTCTGGCTGCAAGTGCATCAGACAACTTTCCCAAGAAGGCACTTTGGGGATGTAGCCTACATCTCTGGAAGGAATTGAATGGGGAGTACGTCTCTGCTAATGAAAGCTGTAGCCAGAAATAAGAGTTCTGGAGGTTGAAAACTAGGTTAAAAGCAGCCAGCAACGGAAAGCAGCTGAAGATGGAGTGGGTTAAAGAGCTCTCGAGCATTAGATGGTGGATGGTTTAGCTTCACTCCCAACTCCTGGGTAATGCAGTCCTGGCAGATTGACAGGGCTTCTGGGGTGACTTGTCACAAGATGCTTCAGCTTGTTGGCTTTTTTCCCCTTAGATTTTTATTTTTAGTTGAATTCTCCCACTTAACACACACTACAGTGACCCCTACCGCTGCCAGCAGTCAAGGACCCATCTCAGCACAACCATTAAACCACGGGAGAGTATTGCCTGTCATCTTAAAAACATAGTATCATTTAAAACCCTTAAGTGTGCAGAAAAGTCTGCTGCTAAACTCTACACCGCCAAAGAGGAAAGCTTCTGTAAACCCCTGTGATGCCTAAACTGTGCATATAGTGGTTGTGTAAAGAATAAGAATCAGCCAAAGCCTTCAGATTAAACCTACTCTTCCTTTCCCAAGAAAGACTGGGGAGGACAGGCTGACCAGTTGGACCTCCCACACAACAAACTGCACCACATGCAGAAATAGCATCCTTGTTGTTCCTGCTTGGTCCCAGCCACCAGGACTCTCTCCTATTTTTCAAGAGCAGTTGTGGAGTAGGAAAATTCTGACAGCACTAAGAATATGAAAGGGTGTTCAAGGTTACTTGAAACCTTATGAAAGTGGACGGGAGCTGCTCTGTCTTCTGTAACTTCTTGTGACGTGTTAAGAGAAGAGCCTCATAGCAGTCTACACATAGCATGTCATGTCTGTCTTAACTACTTTGACCCTGGGCTGAATCAGCACCTGTTTATTTGAGCTCTTTTCAGCATGATTTTTCTGGTGGGTGAGTAAGATCTTCACAGGGACATTAGGATCTTAACAGGACATACAAAGAGATAGTGAAGAAATATGAAACTTGTAATAGGGAATAAGATGAAGTTTGGAAAGTTGGAATATTGAATGTAAATAGCAGGGTCCCAGTGAAGTGCAGTGCAAACACAGCTGCTGTGTGGCGGGATGGCCAAGTGCCCATTTCCATCAGTCCTAGTCGGTGTAAACACCCCCAAGAAAAATGGTAATTGGCTGCAGCAGGCATCCTCCACGAAACCTTCCTTGTTGAGAGTGGCACTGTGGAAATAATTATGGGGTCCCAGAAACACAGTTTCACAGTTTCTACAAGGTGAGTACCAAGCTGGGAAAGAGCAGAACAGTACTTAAAAGGAGATTATCCAAGCCCTGCTGCCTGCATCCCTGACAGATCAGTGCAGGCTTTCCCTTATGAGTGGTTCCCCAGGAATTGCTCTGTTCCAGTTTTAGCTGCTCGGACTATGCCATAGGCTGGAGCAGATGTCAGCTCAGAGATTGTACCTGATTGTTAATTTACTTCGTGTTAATGTAGGCCCGTTACCAGACGCTTCCCCCAGTGGTGTACAAGTTAAGCTGTTGTCAGTTCTACCTCATCAAAAGCACTGCATGTTTCACCTGGAGGTGGGGGCTGCCAGGCTTTCTGTGCTGGTTGAGAACTGTCTCCACTTCTGGTCTGGGTAAAAGGACAAAGAGCTCAGGTGCCCTGCCTGAGCAGCCCCTGGTGCTCTGCCAAGGGGCAGGGTGCTGAGCATGGAGGTGGCCAAGCACCAGGAGAGATCCCTGGGTCGCCCTGTGAGTGATGCCTGCTCCTCTGCATGGACAGTGTGACCCATGGCCATGCTGTGTCCAGTGCATATATATCCATGGGCTCTATCAACAAAGCTCTTCTCCCCTGCTGCCAGAGTTAGCGATGCTTTGGGTCTGGGGAAAGGCAGCTGAGTTACTGCAGCTGTGTGGAGACCCAGGAGTCCCACTTATGCACTCTTTCAGAAGTTATCTTTGACCATCTGTCCTCTGAGAGCATCATCCTGAGAAGGATCCTTCTGCTTTTGCCTGCTTGCCTTCGTGTAGTTGGCTGTTGACATTAACCACCTTGGACATTCGTGGCCTTGCCTGACAGCTTTCTCTGTACCCAGGGCAGTGACTGAGGGAGCAGGGTGAGGAGCAAGGCTTTTCTCTGCCCTGCCTCACTCTCACTTGCTATGGCTTCAGTTCTGGGAGTGCAGCATATAAAAATGGGGAGCGTTCTTGGTATCGGACCCTTCTCCTTCCTGCAGCACTGCGCACTACAGCTCTGCAGAGCTGAGCCACGGTGCTTTTGTGCTCTGCTGAGTGGTGCTGGATTCCTTATGGCTTCATTATGGCTTGACACTGAGCACAGGGGAATGAAAAATAGATGATGTGGCCGTGACACTTGCTGTAACTCAGCAGGGAAAAAGAAAAGACACCCCCTTGGGAACCTGCCTTCCCATTCCTCACAGCTTCCAGTGTCGTGTGCTGCCCCAGAGTGCCTGGCACTGACCTCAGGAGCTCTGAGGCTCTGCTGTCATGCAAAGCAAATAGCTAAACTTGTATTTTACAACAAGCTTCTCCTGTGAGACTAAAGCAAGGACAAGTTGAAACTGTGACAGAGGGAAACAGCAGGAGGTCCCAAGCAGTGGGTCTGTTTTTCCTCAGAAAGCAACCATTGCTTCCCTCTCCCTCATGCAGAAGCCCAAGTCCTGACCCAAGGACCTTCTGGAAATAGGCAGTGATTGCTCTATAGCAGGAAAATGTTGAGCTGTCATTCCCTGGTTCTGAGTCATCCTGCTAAATCTGTGCACAGCAGCTGGCTGAGAAGGGGAGTGGGAGATGGAAATTCCCCTGTGGGATCAGGATAACAGTGAAGGAACCAAAGTGGTGGGGAAAGCATAAGTCAAGCCTCTGAGTGTAGGGATTTGAATGTGGGGCTCGTCCTTCAAGATATCCAGGTAGAGCCCGGGGAAGCCTCACCGCTCCTGTGGAGGAATGTAACATCTAAGGAACGTTCATGTGAACTCCACTGCTGCAGAGTTGAGGTTGCTTCTGTGTTGGGGGCTTAAGCAAACGCCAGCTGAAAGGAAATAATTTTGTCAGTGGTCTGAGGATGTGGATGCATGACATGTGAGAACTGGCTCAGAACAGCTGTGCTTTAATTGGACAATTTTCCCCATTTTGTCTGCTGTTTCACTGCTGAGTTGCAGGACGCAGCTTTTTGCGGACGGAAAATGATGGCTGTGGTTCCACTCACTCCCTGTACCTGGTAGGATCATTTGTGCAGGGACGGAAATGGTGTGTGGGGCTAAGGTAGCACTGGAGACTTTGGACAACTCAAGTCTTCACTTGGGTTTTTTGATTCTGCAGAGGCTTTCTCATCTGAGAGAAACTCCTAAAATTTATTGCTGCTGTTGGGTGACACTTGTTTAGATAATGTCTGTGACTGTCCCAGTGTAAACAGGCAGAGGGCTAATGCAGGGCTGGCTGGAGGTCAAACATGTCCTGCAGCAGAGCCAGTGCAGTGGCTCTGCCAATAGCCTGGCACACAGCACACCGTGGCGACTTTTTTCAGGTAGCTGGAGAAGGCACCCTGGCCACATGCCATTCACAAGCTAAGGTGAGAATTAGAAAAGGTGTGTTTTAGTGACTCATAAATAGCTTAGCACATGCTGACGGAGCAGCAGCTCAGCCTTATCGTTTCAGCTTTGCATCCCTAAAGCGCCTGTTAGGGGGAAAAAAAATATCAGTGCCTGAAATGTATGGGCTAAATTCAGACCTCATGGAGCAGTATCAGTTATAGCAGGTCAGAAGCTCTCTGACATTATTGGAAGATCCTCTGCACCCACCCATCTCTCCTCTAACCCTTCCTCGGTCCATTCTGCTGCTGCAGTTACAGCTTTAGTTTGTGCTGAGCTGCATTTTGTGCTGTGCCAGGACTGTCACATGTGCTGTGTGTGTGGTCCAGGTTTTGAACTTTGTGGGAATTAGACAATCCTTGCGGTGCTTGACCTTTGAGGCCTCTGGTAATGCCTTGTGCTTGTTTCCCTGATTACGAAGAAATGCCTGGCCAATTTATCTGCTCACACACGGAAGCATTTGCCTCCTGTATTTTACTCCCCTTTTGAAATTCCACCCATTGGTCATCCATCTTTTGTGATTTCCTCTTTCTTGTTGTGCTCTACAGCAATATTCACATAATAGCGCTTCATCTTTGACTTGAACGCTTTTTATTCCTCCCTAATTTGCCAGATTATGCATGTTTTGGAATGGGATTTGCTAGAATTTTTATTCCATTTTAAATGAAATATCTTCAGCTGCTGAGGAAAGTAGGATTTTTACTTTCTCATAGGGAGCAGAGTTTTCCAGGGGCTGATAATCACTCTGAGCTGCCTGTGGGCTGGCACTGCTGTGTTCTCAGCAGAAGCAGAGTAAGACCATTACTGAGTATGTCACATGTCAGCAGTGATTCCTGTCCTTCGGAGCCAGCCATGTTACCTGTCACTGGTATGGTTATTGCAAACCGGTGTTGCTAACTCTTAGAAGATTTGGGGCCTTTTGTAAATCCCTGAGCCATTATGTAAGAATGATATCTCGGCATATTTAGATTTTCTGGTTCTAATGGCTACAGAGAAAAGCTAACAACAGAAACCTTAAAAGATGCTGGACCATGAGTCGAATGGAAAATGGAACCCCAAATGTGTTACTTAGGTTTGGGTTTTCTCTTACAGCAGAGGGTGGAGGAAGTGGTTCTGCCTTGTAGCTGGCAGGGTCTGAGCCTGGTCATATCAACTGCCTTCATCATTTGTCCTGAAACTACGAACAGTAAAAAATCTTCTCTATCCCGTGAAGTCAGTGTGTGATATGTGTATATCCATGTGCAGGGGGCTGCAGAGCAGTGGGGGATTTGTGGCCTAATGGGGAGTGAGTTAAGTTCCTCTCTGTTCACACCAATGTCAGCCAAACATTCCTGGTATTCCTCAGTTGTCTGACTTCGTTTGAGAATCTTACAGAAATGCTTTGTTTTGATAAGGCCAAAGCATTTTCTTGCAAATTTATTTTCATAATATTGTCAAAATACTTCAGCAAAGTTGAGATACTTTATAAAAATTCAATTTTAAGGAAAATAAGATGTTAATTTCTAATTTTATTTTATTTTATTTTTTACTACTTTGGAGTATCTGCCCCAAAGTATTAGTGTTCTCTGAGAAAGAAACACTTTTTTTTTTCCTTAGCTCTCTTGCTAGTCCTCTTTGCTGAGGACTACACTACATGAGGCAGTTTCAAAAAAGGAAATTTTCCCGACAAAAAGTCTTCTTAAGCTCACCTGGAAAAAATGTACCTAGTAGGAATTCCAATCCTAACAAGCCAGGATTTTAAGGGTGTCTCTTTTAAAAGGTCTTGTAAATCCTGTCTTCAAATCTCTTGAAACATTAATTTTCCTTTACCTACATAGACCCTTTATAACTGCGCTGTAATATTATTATTTAATACCTAGCTCTTGTCGTTTTCTTCCTTTCAGAACCAGGGGGGACAAGTCTGTGTGTGGGTCTGATAAAGAACCTCAGCTACGCTACACTGCAGGCACTGGGAGTTGCATGTTCCAGAATAGTGGTCTTTCCAGAGAAATCTGTTTCAGACATGTCTCTGTGCACTCTTTGGCCATGGTGGCCAGTGAATGAGTGAGGGTCTGAACCGTGGTGTCCTGGTAGTGGCTTTACTGTCGTTGGAGCAGCTGTGAATTGGAGCGGAAAGCCTTTCTTGTACCATCATTCCCAAGGCAGGCAGTTAGGCAAGTACTTGCTTGTCTTGATGAGGCTGTGCCACATGTGTTGTATTAGCATGCCAGAATAAATACACTTCAGGTCTAGACAACAGTAAAAGGCTCTGTAAGTGTCACTGGAAGCAGGCAGATGGGGAGGCTCGTGCTTCCACAGATGCTGCTCCCTACCTCAGATGCCCTCTGGAATGTTAGGAGTGAGTTTGCTGGAGGGGAGGGGGAGAGATGGCTTCTTGCACTGTTGGTCTGTTGTACTTTTACCCTCAGAAAATCCCCTTTATTAAGCCTGACAACTCTGCCCTGTGAGGTGGATGGATTGGTCACACTCCTAGACAAGGAAAGCAGCCTGCCAGTTGTTACGTTTCATGCAGAGAACTGGGGGAAAAGCCAAGAGCATGCCCTGAATTTGGAAGTTGCACCTATTCCAGCGCTGTCTTTGCCTTGGTGTCTGCCTGCTGAAAGCAGAGGAGCCAAGGGCTGTCGGGGGGCAGAGCCCAGCAGCTCTGCTGGCCGGCACGCTGGCTTGCTGCCCACCCCAAAAGCCTGGCTCAACTGCGATCTGCTGCCCTCTAAACTTGGGTCATGCCTCAGGCAAAGCCATCGTTACCTACTGTGGATTAATAACCTCAATTATGGGAGCCCTGTGGGTCAGATCTTCCCCGAGCTGGCTGCATTACAGCCCTTTAATCTGCTTTGCTCTCTCATAACCTCTGAGCCAGGAGGGATGGGCAGGCGGGGGAGATCTGCTTTCCGGCGTGTTTTCCCTTGGAAGGGCTGCAGATGTGAAACAGCAGCCACAGCTGGCAGGGGACCTGAACCCACCAAGGGGGTGCACCTAGAAGGTGCTTCTGCAGCTCTCAGGTTCAAAGGACAAATGTGGCAACATCTGGAGGTTTGCCATGAGCTACATCCACCTGCAAAAAATCACCACACCCATCCTGTGGGGGGCTGGCAGTCAGGTTTGGTCATCTGGGTAAGGGACTGCATAGCTCTTATGGGAAGAACATCCCCCCAAATTCCTTAATGTTCTCTGAGCAGCTGGGTAGAGGTGAGGCAGAAGTCTGGATTTCTAAAATGTTTCTCTCACTGGGTGTTTCCTTTAAAGAAAAAAAGGGCAGGCCTCATCAGTGAGGAAATTGCCAGTGAAGAGGGATTGAACTGTGCAGTCCTGGACATGCTCCTAAATGATCTTTGAGGAGTGAGGGGTTGAAGAAGAGACAAAATTGTTGGAGTAAGGAAAACAGAAGTGGACAGGAAAGAGCTGCAGAAACGTTTTGTGATACCGAGCATCTGCTGAACTAACAACAGTATAAACTGGGGAGGAGTGCAGGGTAATACGATGAAACCCAAATATATAGGGGTATGTGTGTGTGTATATATATATAAATATACATACAGATAAAATTTATGGCCACTCATGATATGGGATGCTACCACAGTCCATTTCCACACTGGAAAAAGACCACAGATAAAGTGTGAATCTCTCTGGAAGTGCTAGCTCAGCAGATGCAAGCAGAAATTATTGGAAAAGGTGCAGAGAGCAAATAAGAGCTATCATCCTGCCGTGCTAGAAATCCCTGAAGCACTTGCACCTTGAGTACTGTGTGCAGCTCCAGTTATCCTGTCTCAGAATGATGTGATAGAAGTAGAAAGGCACAGGAAACAGTGACAAGGTCAGTGGAGCGTGAAGAGTAGCTGCTGCCCAGGGAATGATGGAACAGATTAGGCATTTTCAGGTGCCTTCAAAAATGAAACAATTGAGGAAGGAAAATATGACAGAGGTATATAAAACTGTGACTGTTATGGAGAACATAAAATTACCATTTCACAATATAATCTTATAATGCTCACCTTATAAGTTTAGGTGAGCATTAAATTGACCCATCGAGAAGCAGTTTTAAACTAATAAAAGATTTTTTCTGCCACATGATTAACCTGTAGAACTCCTTGCAAAAAGATAGTGAGGAGGCAAAAAATGATTATGAAATGATTATAAAAATGTTTTCGGGGAGAAATCCATCAAGTGTTCTTAAACACATTGTGAGGCATCCTGTGGATGAGGGCATCTGCTGGGCAGTGGAAGTGGGTGGAAGGAACAGTATCTGGCTGCCCGTTTTCCAGAGTATGTATTCTAAGCTGCTCACACTACTGCCAGAATGTTTGGAGATGCCCTAGAAGTTCAGGTTCTGAGGAAGTGTCACTGTGCTGAAAAATATTCAGATCAACCACTTCTCCCTAATTTAAACTGGAGACATTTGATATACAAAGCCTTCTTTACATGTAATATTAGATTTTTCCTTAATGTCAGGAAATTCAGCTCCTAAGTGCTCATTACTGTAAGCTTTTTATGTGTCTGAGGATAAACCTATTAAATGATCAAGGCTATTGGATATCTTTTCTTTTGCTCTGGAACCTGCTTTGGTGAGCTGAGAGGGGCTGAGATTTTACCAAGTCAGTCTCTCCAGCAGGAGCTGGAGTCAGTGGTTTCTGTTCATTCTTGTTCAGAAAAACAACTAAGAAATTAATCTTTCTTGTCTGACATACAAAATCAAGCTCTGTCTTTTTTTTTTTTTTCTGATTCGTCTTCTGTTTGTGCTCAGAAGGTGTGTGGTATACTTTATCCATGGTAGAGTTTCCAGCAGAATCTTTGCCATATAATGAGTGTAATTTTATACTGCTCAGGAAGAGGCTAATCCTCTCATTAAATCACCAGAATGAGGAGTGACAGATTATTCCCTACTTGTCTACAAATTTGTTGTGTGACCTTCAGCAAACCCCTCAACTTGGTGCTGCAGCTCCCACTGTGTGTGGTGTGATTGTGCTGTGCTTTGGTGGAGCTGGGTGCAGTAGAAGCTGGACATGGCTGGTGTGTCCCTGAAGCAGACCCTGCCATCCCTCCTTGTCAGCAGTGCTCTGCTTCATAAAGAAGGGGGAAGGGTAACCAGAAATACCCAGAGAGCACAATGGTGACAGTGGTTGAACAGGGCTGTAGTTTTTGGCCTGTTGGTAGATTTTGCTCAAATGGCTTTTGCAAAGAAAGGTATTGTGGAGTGATTCTTTGCCATCACTGAAAAATATACCATCACTGCTCACATATGGACCGATGGAGTGAGCATCAAGAAATGAGCACCGAGTGGAAGGAGTTTTGTAAATTTACAGAGAGAGGTACAAGGTCCAAGATCTGCATCAGCACCAGCTTGGACAAAGCTCTTGAGGTTAATGGGCCCTTTCTCATCATATCCGCCTGTGTTTGGCTAGAAAATACAACAAGGGCAGAGACTTGCAAAAAAACAAACCAATCAACCAACCAACCAGAAATAACACACCTGCACAAGCTGTTTGTCTGTGTACAGTCACAATGTTCAAAGAACTGCTGGTCAGTATGGGTGAAAACAGAACAGCATGGACCTAGTGCCTAGAAAGATTATTACTGCCTTTGTATGAACACAAGGAAATAACCTTTTCTGGCTAGTCTCTTCTTCGAGCTTTTGTAGGTTTTCTTTCTTTTTTGGCTTTTGTAACTGGTGAACTCAATACACATTATGCTATTTTAATACCTAGCAAAGAGCCTTGTCAGCTAAATCACCTTATTTTTCTGTGATCAGAGCACAGTACATTCCTCTTTTTAGTAGAAGGTATTAATTTAAATTCCATAATCCTAAACATATTCTTGTTTCTGTTCAGTGCTTCAGAAGGCCAATGGCATTTTAATTTAATAAGGGAGAAACACACATGACACTCAGTTCCCTGTAAATGTCTTCTGACCTCAATGAGGCTTTCACAGCTTTCTTTGTGTTCCAGCAAATGCAATCCCTTCTATTCAAGCACACTATCATTTCTAATACCTGTGTTCTACCAGTGGCTAAAAATTTAAATATCTGTAGCATTTTCAAGAGTAGCATTCTGAGATGTTATTTGCATTATTATTTAGTAGTTCAAGCTCATCAATGGAGCTGTAGTGAGATTTACGCACCACTATGTCCCACTGAAGTATTGTTTGGGTACATGCTGTCCTTCTGCACTGATATAAATTTTATTTTGGTTTACCTTGTTTTCAGATTAAAATGAGTTAACACATCTAGCAATATCTCAATTTGTGTCAGCTCCATTTATCTTTTCAAGTTCTTTAAGCTTTGTTTACTGGGTTAAGATTTACCTAATTGGGTACATGATATTACTGAGTATTTTGTAGCATGTAAACACTTGAGTCATATGCATCACAGTTCTTCTTTTGCCATTTTTATGCTTCAATTTTGCTGTTTAAACTTACTTAAACCTACTCAGTTTGAAAGAACATGTGCTTGTTGCAGTCCTTAAGGCCCTTCTTCAGAAATGTCAGGTAACATTCTTTCTTTTCACTGGTTTGAGTCTGCCCTCCTTTCCTCGGATGGGAGTCAGGAACTGATCCCTTGGAGTGTGCCCACAAGGCTGGATTATCAGCCTTGCTGCAAGGTGTGATACAAACTCCCCCAAGAAACGAGGACTATTGCATTAGTGGTTTCATGGGTTGTTCTGAGTAGATTTTCCAAGGACAACTGTGTTAGTTAAATGAACAGAGGTCTCAAAATTCAGCTACCTGTTGCATTTTCTTTTTTTTTTTATTCTTACAAATATCTGTATCATGTCCAATACACTTGTCCTTGCATGTTCATGTGATAAATCTGCCCATTCCTATGCTAGTTTGATATGTTTTACATCTAAGGGCAACTCTTCCTTCATACCAGTGCTGCACTTCAGTCCTGGCATCTCTAAATGAGAGCCCCCTCATTTACAGCTCCATGTTGGCTGTTAAGCAAGGAGGGCACCTTGACTTTGGATCTCACTGTACTGTCCTTGATCTGCCAGATCCAGAATTGTTCTCATCTCAAACATGCTGCTGATGCATTTGCAAAAAGAGGACTATTATTTTTTTGTGCTATTACCAAAGTACTGGAGAATCACCAGTACTGTTTTAGGGCTCGCCTGTGTAAACTACTTTTGGCCTTGTTCCAGCAAGGCTACAGGCTTGCTGTCTGATGATCAGGTGTAGCAGAGGACTGAAGGACAACTCTGGGTGAAGGGGAGAGGTAACAGCTGTAGTCTCAGTTTGGTATCTGCCCTGACATGGCACTGTAGTCTTCCATGATGGCTGTGGAGCAGGGACTGCTGAGGAGTGGATGGAGCAATGCTCCTGGGTAACTGGGGACATGGAGAAGGGCAGCTTCATTTAGCTTTTTGCTGTGACGTGGTGTATATGCAAGGTCCGTCTAAAATAGCTTATAAATTAAGACAGAGTGATGATTTTTCAGTCCCCCAGTCACAGCAGACAACAAAAACTGAGTTTAGTATGAATCCCAGGGATTAGTTAGTAATACCTTCCATTCTTCTAACAGTCCTGAACTGTATGTATGCTACTGGCTTTGCTTCTAGCTAAGTGCTGTATTTCAGCATATGAGGTAGAGTTGACTGGAAAATAAGAGCTAACGTTTCATGAAACATTTAGCATTTTCACTGTTTTCCTTTTTGGTTTTTTTCCCTTTCCTGTTCAAGAGTAAAACTGAAACAGCGGAGTATTTATTGAGGGCATGAAAGTTTTGCTACAAATGCTTGATAGATTCTCACACCTGAACAGCATTTCTTCTGTTATGCCTGATTTATGTGCCTTAATACTCTCATCTAGATGTTAATATCTAAGTCTGTATCCCCACTCTTTCATCCCTGTGAAGTGTTGGCCAGAAGCCTGTTACATCCTAGAGTTCACTCTCTGGAAAAATGTCCATCTCATGAGCTGGTCAGAGACACCTGGCCACTTCTGCCAGGTATTAGGAGAAACAAAGGCAGAGAAGGCTTTGAAAGGTAGTGTGTGAGTAGGTAACCCTGCTTGAGCTCAAGGTAATTCAGTTAGAAATTCTCCCTTGTGAGGGGTTCCTATTTGTCCCAGAGGGAGCTGCTTTTTAGTGGAGTATTAGAGTTTACTCAGGTGAAAGAGTTCATTTGAAAGGCTTTTGTCTGTGCTAGTACTGTTTTGTCAAAGGAATTTTTCTGTGCTCCTGTGCTTTCCAGCCTCGTGTTGTGGGTTTTGTGTAATTTCATGAATTGGAGACAGTTCTAACCATCCTTGCATGTGAAATATGTGCTCTGTCTTTCTCTGTGCAGCACCAACACTGAGACTCGAGTCCGCAGCGCTGTACCAGCGATAGTTTCAAAAGGGGTAAAAAAGAAGGAACCTTGAGTTTCAGTGGAGCGCCCTTTGCAGAAGGCTGGTGCCTTGGGGTTTGTGGGTGGAAATACGGAGGCTCCCTCGTTTACAGCGTGTTCATAAAGGAGCACCCCTGCCTGGGCACCCGCACCCACGGCTGATTTAAGACAAGAGGTGTGTCTTTTTCCCGTGGTTCCAGCCCCCGGGAGCCCTGGCAGGGCCCCGCACGTGGTGTCTCCTGTGGCTGGGGACACCCGCGGCACCGACCCTGCCCGGCCCCGGCGGCGGCGGGGCTGTCTCCTCCCTCCTCGCTTCCTCCCTCCCCGCCGGGACTCGCACAACTTGAGCGCGGCGGAGCCGTGCGGGGCGGCGGCGGCGGCACCGGCACCGAGCCCCCGGCGGCGGGGGAAGCGGCAG
>VZRL01000553.1:220822-260332 GCA_013397895.1 Origma solitaria
GTGTCTCTGTGGAAGGCGCCTGAGATCCAGCCACAGCCCAGGTGGGGAGCGCGCGTCCTTGTCCCCGCCGCCCTCGCCTCCCCGCCCGGCGCCGCTCGGCCCGGGCTGGCCCCGTTTCCTCGCCGGCCTCCCCTCGCCTCCGCCTCGCCGGNGCCTGGAGCCCCCACCCACACAGAACTCCCACGTGGGTCCTTTGTCCTCACAGGGATTCCTGCCTCACACATGACCGGCATTTATTGTTCCCCATCCCACCTGCAGCCCACCTGGGTCCTTTTTCTTTGTTTGGGACCCCTGTACCTCCCATCCCCCCTGGAACCCTAAACTCTGGCCTCTGTTACCACTTCGCCAATATGGGCATAACCTTCCCCAGACTGCCAGTGGTCCCACACAACTCTAAGGTTGGCCCCACTGTAAAAGCTTTCCGTATTTTGTGTTTCTGGTAGTAGTAATGTCGCAATGTTTTTCTGGTGGAGGGTGTTGAATGTGTTTTTGAGTGGCGATGTGCTTAGAAGCAAAGGGACATCCCTGCCTGCTCCTGATGGGGGACCAGGAGACTCCCAATTCCTCTCTCAGCTCCTAGCCTGTTGGGAAGAGAGCATTTCACTAGGATGGGAAGGAAGTGCAGTGGGGTGAATTTCTGAACAATATTCCTGATCCTAAGCATTTTCCCTGAGCACTTTTTAAAGAGGGGAATAAGTGCATGAGTGCCTTGGTTTGGCATAGTACTACCCCTGAGTTTTAGGATGGTCTTGTTGAAGCTTTGTGAGTGGTGTTTCTACAATTTCATCTGTGCTACATGTGTTTCTTCTATGAATCTGACTCCATCTCTACAACAACGGGCAAATTTCTATAGAAAAAAAGACTGTGTTATTATTATTAATAAGATCTGTAGAAGCTACTAATTGGATGCTTACAAGGATGTCTTTTAGAGTATTTTTCCCTAATGCTTGTGTTGGGGTTTTTTGTGTGATCTTGGTCCTAGAAGCAGAAAATGTCCATGTCTCCAGTGCAAATGCTCGGTGTTGTCTCTTGAAGAGAAAGGCTATTCTTGGGGGAACACTGTTGCTGAGGTAGCCTGGATTCCCTTATGGCATTGCTCAGGAAAAGCTGTTAATGGTTATAGCCACCCGTTTATGCCTCAGTAGCCTCTTCCCTCCCATGACACTTGTGTGTGCAAGTTGCTGTCTCTGACAAGCTCATGGCAACAGAGGACATGCTGGAAATCTTTGGGAGAGAGCGCTGCACTCCCTTCAAAGCATGTTCTGCCCTGCTTTGAAGAACAATATGGCAAATAAATAGAATAAATTGTGGCTGCACTTGGAAGCATTACACACATTAGTCTCTTTTCAGTGAAAAACTATACTGGAGGTTTCTTTGTAGTGCTGTGTGTGTGTTTGTTTTGTGTCTCTTGGAAACCTGGAGCAGTAAAGAGAACAATAAACTACTGGTAAAAGTGGGGTGGTGCTCAGGCCATGGGGGATGCTAGGCTGTAACTTCAGTGACCTAGAAGTCGATGATAGTGTCCTAATAATTTCCTGGCTGAGCTGGTTTGGCTTTACAGGTGGGTCCTGTGCTGGAGTGTGCTTGACGTGTATGTGGTGCCTGAGTCTTCTGTTATTTTCCCCGCTCTGATGAATGATACTGAGCATCGTGTAGTCTTTCTATTTCCTGATGTTGTGCTACGAGGAGACAGTCTATGGGAATGACTTCCTATTGTTACCTCCAACTGAGCTGATTTTCCAGGTACTAGCCCCATGCCACCATGAGCCTGAGCACTCCAGATGGGGTCTGTTGCTTTGAATCA
The DNA here is from genome assembly GCA_013397895.1 of Origma solitaria. Classification (NCBI taxonomy): domain Eukaryota; kingdom Metazoa; phylum Chordata; class Aves; order Passeriformes; family Acanthizidae; genus Origma; species Origma solitaria. Next base: position 222,627 of record VZRL01000553.1, read on the forward strand.
GGATGCTGAAATACGTTCCCTCTTCTTGGCTGGATTTTTTCATTTTCCATTAAGCTTGGGGTTTATGTTCTTGAAAAACACACAATAAAAATGAAAGCTTCCACCTATAAAGGGGTCACTGTGGGCTGGGCCTGCTGGAGGAGAAATCTCCTTGCTGCTTCTTTAAAAGGTGTGCATGGCTCAGGAGGCAGGTGTATACTCTGGCAACAGCCCTAAAGCTGCAGTGCTGTGCCCGGTGTGGTACTGTGGATTATTTTATAATATAAAATTAAGCTTTATTTCTTTACAAAACCATGAAAACCTTTTATAATTCTGACTGATTGACCAAGCCTTTTGCCTTCCTCCTATCTATGTCTTCTTTAATGCAAACAAGTCATAAGGATGCAAGCACACATTTAAAGTCAGATTCATATTTGTGTGTTGTGCTGACTCAGAGTCTTAGACCACTCCTGATTCTTATGGAAGCTAATGCATGATGCTTCAAAGAGAAACAGTGAGACATTGACAATAGTTAAATACTACTGGACAGCTCTGTTGTGATGTTAGCAAAAATATTAGCAAGATTTTTGTAATTCTTATGCAAAGACCTCTCACCTCTTTACTTTAACTAACTCTAGCCTGTTGTTTTCTTATGCTTCGCTTCCAAGGTGTGCAGGCATTGTCTTAATCTGTGCAGGGGTAGGCTGTGGTTGTTTGAACAGCACCTTGCAAAATGGGGCTTAATGGGTCTCCGAGCCACAAAAGTGCAAATAATTCATAGCAATGCAGAGTAAGAGATTTATCCTATTCCCTTGTGAACTTCTTTACAAGTATTTTAGCACAGTAACATTCTGTATCATCTTTCAGGTGCTTCACTTGTTGTCTTAGTTTTAGAGTTTGCAAGCTGACTGATTGTATTGCATGTGCAGAGACATTTCCTTTCTTGGTGGTGCAACTGCAGTTAATTTTGTTAAGTGTTTTTTTCTTTAATTTATTTTCTCTGCTAACACTTTCTCCCCTTTGCTTAGGAGGTGTGGTTTGCCAGTTCAGATTTTTTTTTTTTTTTGCTTTTGGCTTCCTAGCCAACGTTATGAAACAGGTATCTACTACACTGTTAAGTTCAAGGTAAACTTTAAATAATAACTGTATTGTTGTTGTAGCTGTGAATAGAGTTGTGAAAAAATATTTTGGATGACCTATACCTGGTTTGCAGCCACTTTGATGTAAAAGGCCCTGTACCCATAGACTGCATAATAGCAGCATGGAGATTTCTGCCAGTGAGTGTTTCAGTCTTCATCCATAAGGATTTCTTATTTGGCTCTATAAGTGGTTCTGTCTCATGCCTGTCCTCCCCTTGGCTTCTGTACAGACTCTCCTGTGGGATGCATCATTGCTAAAACCGCAGATATTTCTCACATCAACCAGCAACAGCATTCAGCAGTAATGCATTTTCAGCTTTATTTTCAGTAGTAGAGGTTTGGTTGTATCCAGAGACTGATCTATTCTCAAACATTCATAAGAGTACTTTTCAGTTTAAAGCCCTATTTTGCAAATTGATGCCTTGAGTACAAATTAAGTTCATATTGAAAGTGAATCCTTAAGTTGGCTTCCATTGGAGTCTCACACTGGTGAAATTTGGAGATGCTCCTGGAAATATGCTGATTGATGCTGGCTTTATGGCAAATTAAAATGATGTCTGGCACAGTAGGTCCTCATATTTCTCCAGGCATTGTAACACTAAGTTTAATATTTGGGGCAACAGGAACAAGCACTGTGTCTAGGTAGGCAGGGTCAGGCTGTGCCTCTGCCATTAGCTAATCTGTTGCTGCCCACACACATCTTTGCATTTGCCCTGAGACTATTTGGGGCACTGTCATAACGTGTCTGCACATGCAAGACATCTGCAGATGCAAATGGAATCACACGCATAGGAGGTACAATTGCATATTCAAGAATACTATTTGGCTTATGAGCAGAACAGGCACTCCTTGGTTTGCTTGTGCAGTCATCTGTGCATCCATCTACATTTTATTTACATACACTAGTTCTTGGAAATTTTCCCGCTGCTGTTTATTCAAGTAAACTGCAAGTTAAAGTGTACAGCAAACACGCACAGGTCAGCTTCAAATTACTGGAAGCAACAGCTCTGTGAATGTAAGCGACAGACAGTGAAATGCGCAGTTCCTTGCTGAGTTCAGGGAGCACAGAGAGCCTTTGATCTGTGGCAGCTCAGAGTGCGGATGTGCATTGCTGGTGGGAGATGGGGACGGTGGTGAACTGGAGCTGGGAGAGGATCACAAGGCTGAGAAGCACTGGGGTCTGACTGGGGGTCGTCAGCACTTTTTTCCTTCCCACACCAGGTGTCTTGCCCACCATTCTCTGCCGCTGTTCCTGCACATATTTTGCTCAGGCTCCCTCTTCCTGTTACGTGTTTTTGGAAAAGTAACACTTGCTGACCAGTGGAAATAAAGTACCTGTGCTGTTCTGGGATAATGCCTATTGTTGACATTCATGCTAGTGGAAAGAATATCTTTGTCTGATTTAGTTTAATTCACCGGGGAAATGAATTAAACAAAACTCTGAAAAATCTTTTTTATTATAACAGGAGCACTTCTCTGGGGTATTATTCAATAATAGCTATAGCATTTTAAATCCACGCTTTCCTTTATTCTGAAGTAACCCTCTCATGCAGACATTGGCTAAGCATCCCTCCTGGAACTCCATAGTGCTTGTGCATCTTTGTAAAAAAAATCTGTTCTGACTGAGCTAGAAATTATGAATTTTTTAGCATTTTTATTTGTTGAAATTACTTGATTTCTATCTCATAGAATTCCAAAGATATAAATTATAATTAACTTAGTTATATGCATATAACTTTGAGTGCTTGCAGCCAATTCTGTGTACTTATGCAAAGGAAAGTCTTTCATATTATGCAGGATTTTATTTTTCAGCTTGAAATAAAATATTTCATAAGTCTTCAAAAGAAATGCAGGTCCAGGAACCCTCTGGGTGTAAAGTGGCTTAGCAACGCATAGCTGTCCACCAGATGTCTGAGGTTACAGAGCTGGGCATCTGGAACTGCTGCATCTCCACTCAGTCTTCTGAATATTGAAATGTGTCTGCGCCCAGAGCACCACTGATATTGAATCATATTTGGAAAATGTTTTGCTTTCAGTGAATGAGCAAAGTCACGCAAAATAAGAGTAATTTGAATTTTTTTAAGTGCATGTAATCAGGATAATAAACAGTACTGTAAAGCAGAGGTTGGCTGGTTTATGGCAGTTCTCACCTGAAGGTTTTCATGGTTTTGTAAAGGAATAAAGCTTAACTTCCTTCACTTCCCAATCTCAGCCAAGAAAAGAATAAGAGTTTGTCTGAGATTAAATACCATGCACAATTGTGATGCATTATAAACTGTAAGTTTCATGGAAAATGTTAACTAACAACATAATGAAATAACTTGTCAGCTTTTCTGTTGGTTTTCCTGAATGACTGTGTGTATAAAATGCTGTCTTCTGAGTTTCTGTTTTTCCACTTGAAGAATAACAAAAGAATCCAGGGTCAAAGGCAGATATTTAAAGCTGATGACTTCCAGAGGAGATGCTTTCAGCTTAAGAGCTGTGTGACTGTTGTTAGGTCACGTCCACTCAAAGACCAAGGACTATTTCCGGAGACACATCTCAGTTCACTGAACCATCTAAGTGCATATTTAACTCTGTGCATACACCTAGTCTCATTTTAAGATGGTCACGTGCTTGAATACTTACCAGAACCATTGTTTCAGACGAGTGGTATGTGTCATCCCTAAAATTATTCTTGTTTTGCCTGTCCACAGATCATTGACAGTAGGCTTGTTTTCTGTTTTCAGCAGATCCCTCTGGAGGTATTTCACAACCATCAATTCCCAGATGGAAAGCCCTGTTCATTAAAGTTATTTAAATCTCCCTGCTTTGTTTGTGAGAGTGATCTACTTCTGGCTCACTGAACTTTGTCTCAAAACCAAGCCACTTGTCTTCCCATAGCCCTTTCTGCTGCTTTCCAGAAGTAATCTGTTTAATTTTTTACCAAACTGATTCTAGTTGTAAATTTTTTAGTCTAGGTTGTACATATATCATCAAAAGTTCAGCATGGTCTGAAATCCAGATGAGATTCCTTGTAGAATATAGAAAATTTTCAGTTGTGAAAGACCTCTAAGGTTATTGAGTACAACTGTTAACCCAACACTGCCAAATCCACAACTAAGTGCCATGTCTGCAATACCACAAGGGATGATGACTCCACCACTTCCCTGGGCAGCCTGTTCTAATGCTTAGCAACTCTCTTCAGTGAAGAAATTTTTCCTAATATACAATCTAAATCTCACCTTATGCAACTTGAGGCCATTTCCTCTTGTCGTGTCACTTGTTACTTAAAGGAAGAGACTGACCCTTACCTTGCTACACCCTTCTGTCGAGGAGCTGTAGAGAGCAATAAAGTCCCCCTGATTCTCCCTTTCTCCAGGTTAAACAATCTCGGCTCCCTCAGCCACTCCTCACAGGACTTGTTCTCTAGACTCTTCCCAAAATTCATTCTGGAGCTGAGTGGAGCACCTCAGTGTCTGTCTTGAAGCAAGGGGCCCAAAACTGGACACAGGAACTGAGCTGTGTCCTCATGAATGTCCAGCACAGGGGATGAGCACCTCCCCAGATGCAGTGGTAGTGCACAAAGCTTTCAATTGTGTGAAGAGATGTTTGCTGAAAAGGCCTTTAAATAATTCTTCTCCTTGGAGGAAAAGAGATGTGTAATGTTTAATAATAAAAATAGTGTTTCTTCCCATAGCCTGAAATGGCATGGAAGGAGGTAATCATGTTTTGTATGGCAAAGCATTTTTCTAAATGGCATGTTTATGCCTTTCTAGCATGGTGGCTGCGATTGGCTGCTGGGCCGATTTGCATGTGCTAAATTGCAGTCCTGGGGATCTGTGAAAACAGCCCAGCAAAGCCAATCTCAGCTGGGAGCATGGAAGCTGCTGCTAATTTTGTGACGAGCCACCCCCAGGCCCAGTGTGAGTCATTATCATTGTTTTGTTTTCCAGAAGTCGGTACCAAATGCTTCCAGGATCCAAAGCATGGATTATCTCTGGAATTGTATTTATTCCCTCAAAGCTTTGTTTGTTCCAGATAAGAGGAAAGAATAGAAAAAAAAATCAGTTTAAAAAAACCATGAAATAATTGTTTTCTTATTAGTGTTCTCTTCCTGCTTTTAATGTGCATCCACAGCCGTTTGTTCACTTGAAAACTCACTTGTGCATAGCCCAGCAGTCGCTGCTCAGTCCTAATCAGTTTGCTTTGTGCTGCCAAGGGGATGGGGTGGCAACAGTAAGTACAGTGAGATGAGACAACTTGACTGAAGTCATTGTTTCGCTCTGGCAGAGCTGAGGTGGGGAGTTTCTGCTGTCCCTTCTATTTGTCTGGCTGGTTTCTCAGTGAGTGGTTTTATGAAGCCACAGCTGTGTGTGGGACCAGCTGGGGCATCTGTTTGCTGTAGGTCAGGAGTCTTTGGTCTGAGGAGTGCACTGGCCTGATCCCCCAGGGTCTTACACCTGATGCCTACTTGCTGGGGTTCCTGGTCCTCTGGGAGATAGGAAAAGGTGCTGAGAGCACAAGAAAAGCCCCTAGCCCTGTGCTGGGATTTTGATGGTCAATTTGTTCCCAACTTTCAGCCCTAATTTCGGGTTGTCTTCTCAAATAGACTTCTTTGGTGTGCCATGAGCCGGGCAAGTGTACCTGCAGGGACTGTGGGTGGGTGCAGAGGAAATGCTGAGTCCTGCAGAGGAAAGGTCTAGGAGTAGGAAAATGCATATGTGTGGGCATACAGAAGCATATAGAACTGATTTAAATTCAAAACTTCAACATCCAGTGGGTGGAAAAGACATGGACAGAGTGGGAGGCCTTACATGAGCATGGGAGTGGAATAAGGAGCTGATGGCACTGAAAAAGAGGAATGGAGAAAGGGGAACTTCTAGTGAAACTGGCTTAAAAATGTAGCTAAATGTGTTGTGCTTGCTTTGTGGACAAGAGTACCCTGTCTGGTGTTCCCTCCTCTGCCTTACTGATTTTCAGGATGGGGGAGTCTGCTAGGAGGACCCAAAGTATGTCAGGAGGGAGGGACAGGGAATAGCAGTCTTCCCTATAGTGCTGGGGGTGGAGTTGGACATACACAGAGCATTCAGACTGGAAAAGGACAAGGATAAAAGTGTCCATGACACTCCACAATACTCAAGCCTTTCTGTGATGGTGTGTCTACAGATGACCACTGGATTGGTATTACAACATACTCTGTGCTGCAAGTTCTTCTCAAGTTGTGGATTTCCTCTTTTGTCACAATGTGACATGAAAAACAGACCAAAGAAAATAATGATTCTACTGCTGGTGGGACTGGACAGCCAATGTGCTGCTACTGCTTTTCTGAGTTCCTGTGACTTAGTATTGCCATTGTTTATCCTCTGCTGTGGCTTTTTGGTGGTGGAGAGAGGGGGATGTGACCCTGTGTCAAATGGCAGCAGTGAAATTCAAGTGCAGACCCTGACAGGCTGGGACACCTTCCTATGTCCCAGTGCACAGTGCTCCTCCTGCTCTCAGTTCTGTGTGCCCAGGCTCTATTGCTTGAGTTTAGAAATAGCACAGGGATATCCTGGGTGGTGTATTTGTGAGGCTGGAGGGACTCTTAGGTGCTGTTTTTGAAAGGCTGATTTACCCAGGTATTTATGCTCAGTGAAAGCAGGTTATAATCTTTGTAAATATTCAGTTGGTTGATCAGACAAATATGTATATAAATATTCATATATGGTTTAATGTCATGGGGCTGTGCTTGGGTGTTCCTCTCTAATAACTGTAATTTACCTTTAATGGATAAGACAGAGAAACCTGGTTTGCTTTTTCTTCTGTTTCTGCATTTACTGGAGTTTCTGTGATAAATCCTTTACTGTGCGGACCCTTATCCGGCAGTTCTGGGACTATAAATCATGCTCCCAGATTCTTGCAGGCTGCTCAGCAATGAAATGCACCTTCCTTGCCCTGCCTCCCCTGCTAAATGGCTGACACACATCTTATATCTTGCTGGGGGTCTGTTTCTGCCCTGCAGCTGGTTCACAACACCTTGGCTGAGAAGTTTGGGGCTTTGTTTTTGAGGTTAGAAAAGGTTAGAGTTAGAACAATCAAATTTCTTCAAATGGTCTGTCTAGCATGAATAAGGAGGGCAATTAAATGGGAGCATGTCCTTTCCTGAGGAAACACTTTAGTGAATGAATTTTGCACTTGTTTGGCATTTCTGGCAGGTGGTGGGTCTTGCTGAGAGTGCTCCCCTGAGAGCTTCTCTCCTACTCGTCTACAGCTCATGCCCTTTGGGTCAATACTTCTCTGTCTAACATGCTGTCTGGCAAGGGATGCTTCCACCTCCCAGAGAAGCTCAGGAAATACACTTTCTAAATCATAGTCTGCTAAATATAAAAATACTCAAAGCAGAGGCTTTTTTTTTGTTAGTAGTGGGAAAAAACAACAACTCCAAAGTGGTAGAAATATCCAGACAGGCGCACTACTTTGTGGAATAGCCTCTTGGGGGCTGTGCTAAGGGCTGTCCTGGCATAAGGCTGTGTCTGCACAGTGGGGAGAGCTCCTTGCTTATGTCCATGGCCACTGAAGAAAAGGGTTTTAATAAGTGTTTTGATAAGGGACTAGCAGGGTGCAGAGAGAGAAGTGCCTTGCCCTGAAGTGTGCTGGGAAGAAAGGTATGGATCTGATTCCCACCCAGAGCAGGGGCAAAGGACTGGTAACTCCTCCTCACTCAGCCTGGAGGCATCACTTCTCTTTCTTACCTGTTCCCCTGCTCACTCGTGTGAGCTCCAGACTTGCTGCAAGTCTCAAACTCACTAGATTTTTCCTGCTGCTTTGTTGCTTCCGGTCTCTGGAAGGGGAGGACAGCACAGCGTTGGGAAGGAGAAAGACATTGGATCTGTATTATTTATGGGAATGTTGTTCATTTGGCTGGCAAAACACTGCAGGGATTAAACGTTAGAGGAATGATGTGCTTGTTACTTGGTGAGCACATGTTGCCCTACTAACTGCCAAAGGACACTCTTCTGTTTTAACACTTCTATAATCACTCATTAAGCTTTGAGAGTAAGAGCCAATGTGTCTCACTCCCTACTTTATCTCCACTTTATCCACAGTGGTGTTGTGTTATGGAAACAGATCTTCACTGTGTTTTATGTAGCCTGGAGAGAATTATGTGGGGGGGGGAGAAAAAAAAGGAAATCTGTCTGAAAAAGTCACCAGTAGAAAGAAGTAGGAAGGTAGAATCAATTAACAGAAAAATATGAGACTAATTAATCTGGGCCAAAACAAAGTGTCCATCTAGCCCAATAGTCTTTCTCTATCCACATCAAACAGTTAGGAAACAGTAAGAAAACAGCATTATGATGTGTCCCCTAAATGCTCTCCCAGCTGTTAGCTATTTTCAGCTTAGAAAATGATCTGAGTCAGACATGGTTCAATGTACTTAAAAATTCTCAGTGGATTTTTCTTCTGTGTACTTAACCAGTCTCCCCTTGAGTTCACATACATTTTTGGCATCATAGTGTCCTGTGGAAAGGATTTCCTCAGACCTGTTAACATGAAGAAGCCCCTCTTTGTTTTGAACTTGGTTCCTGCTAGCTTGGGTGGATGCTTTCCAGAGACCCAGTAGTGAATGAAATAGTGAATAACAGGCCCCATCCTCCTCTCATGCTACTTGTGATTGCAGGGACCTCAAGCATACTCCTGCTAAGCTGTCTCTTACAGTTTGAAGAGTCTTGGATCTTCTTGTTGCCTTTCTCTAAACCATTCCCAGTTCTGGTAAATGTTTGTTGCAATGTTAGGAGCACAACAGCACACACTTGCCCCAAGTGTGTTCTTTATGCCCAGGGGCTGAAAATCAGTGGGGTCAATTCAGCTGGAGAGACAGCAGCTGTCATGAGGGGTACAGAAAGGAAAGCAGGCTGGTGAGTAGGCTGTTATGGCCAAGTGATGAGTTCTGTAGCTGTCAGTCCCTACAAGCTTGTGATTAAAGTGGCATCTCAAGCTGTGGGTGGACACAGCCTCAGTGAGCCATTTAGCCACGTCAGGAGATGAGGATGGCCGTGCCGGAAACTCTGTGTGACGAAGCGTGGGGGATCACCTTGAGACACGACTTCAGCTTTTGGATGCTTTGAGCTCCGTTCTGCTTGACGAGCTGTGCTGGCACCTGGCTGCCCATGGACCAGAGCAAGTGTGGGGGAGCTGGTTCCACTCCAATGTGAGATGCTGCCCCTCACAGCTAGAGGAGAGAAAAACCCAGGATACCTGGGGCATAACTGAGCTCCTTTCATAGACTATCTGGAGTTGGAGGGGACCCACAAGAATCATAAAAATCCAACTCCTTTTTTAGTATGCATCTGCATGGTGAGATGAGCTGCAGCTTAAACCCCACTGATTGCGTTGACAAGATCTCCACTGAGTGTAGGGGAAGCCAGGGAGAGTTCCTCAGTCTGACATTTAGGCTGTGTAACTGCACAGTGGGTGCCACCACACCACCCTCTGCCTTGTTGCCTGTCTGTATAGTGGAGAAAGTGCTGCCTTCTTTGCAGAGTACCTGTGGGACTAACCTGGGACCGGTGTGGACAAATGAAGGACTGCAGGTCTCAAAGCTGTTTAATATTACTCTGTTTGTTCACTGAAACTGGTGAAAGGGGTGAGGATTTTAGGTATTTAACAGAAGATGCGCCATGAGAATTTCAGAGTACAGTTGAAATTCCTCATTTGTGCTTTAAGAGGCATTTGAGACTCCCAGCCATTCAGCAAGCTCCCATTAAAAGCACATGCATTACAAATTTCTCACATAGACGTATTTAAGGTTCAGTAGGAGTGCAGCCTGCCAGGGAGAATATGTTGGCTGCCTATTAAGGGAAACAAATGAAGGCAATTGCTTTCTAAGGGTTAAGTATGACCTGGTAAGCCAAGGCCTGCAGCGTTAACAAATGCCAGCCAACAGCTGGAATAGCTCAGTGACAGATAACAAGTGCCCTGTCCTTCCATCCCTCCAAAGAGAGCCTTGCTCAGTGAAGGTTTCTAATGCTGAATCAGCAACAGCACAGAGGGCTTTTTAAAAGGCTTAGAGTTAATGCTTCTGCACACTAAAGGTTAATGGTGGTACCTCAGGAGGTAGATTTCAGAGGAAAAAGGGTTTTTTCACTGTTGTTTGCGGTTTGCTTATCCTCTCTACATTACCTGCAGCAGTGTACTAACGCATAGGCAAAGTGGGCTGTGACCTCAATCAGCTAGTTAATTTTAAGCCCTTGCTTAAGTGATTTGCTAAAACTGTGCTTATTCAGAGAAAGAAAGTAGACTCTATTTTTATTGCTCAGGCTAGGTGAATTATAACAGCTAAGTGATTTTAATGATGAAGGGATAAATTATTCTTTGAAACAATTACTTACATTCCCATGAAGAATATTAGTATTAGTTAGTATGTCTGATGATTGATAGCTGTATTCATACTTTGATAATAGCCCCTGCAAAGTTACTTGAAACAACTGTATTGTACATTTACATATTTATCTCTGTATTTTTAAGATGAGTAGAGCTCATTAAACCAAAGTACTTTTGTGTCTTGTGTCAATAGAAAATGTTCTTTTAAATGTTCAGAAGGAATTGGTTACAGAAATATGGGAAGGAGAAAGAAGAGATTGTTTTCCTTTCGTGTTCAGTACATTCTTCATCCTTTTGCTTTTTGATGACTAAACTGTTCTGTATTTGCAATTGAAAACTGTTGATTGGAAACTCTTGTGAGACTAACATAAATGGGGCTTGATTTTGAAAAATACATTCGTGATCGTTTGCCTAATTTGTGTGTGCAATTAGCGTGATTGCCACTGGAAATGGCCATCTGAGAACAGACTGTTGGAGACTTCTGTCTTTTTCTGAGCTGTTTTTTCTCTCTCCTCCTTAAGGTGCCAACTTCTATGATGTCTAAATATTACCCATGGAAGTTTAATTTGGTAATATGTTTATTGATATCCTTTCATCTCTTACCTCTCTGCTTTCAGGAGTTTGTTAAAAGGCTGAGAATGATTATTCCCTTTTGCTTCCTTCTGAAGTCCACTTGATGCAACATAAAAGAGGTTCTTTCATCTAAGTCGTTGATCTTGCAATTTAGAGAGTCAGATCTCATGGGTATCTCTATAGACTCTTAAATGGTCATAGTAATATTTAAGCAGTTTCCAGGCATGCACAAAGGATTACATCTCTCATCTGTCAGGTCTCTTATTCCCTCCTGAGGAAACCTGTGCTCACAGGGGACATTTATTGGTGGCAAGGTGTGATTGTTTCATTTTGTTTTGCTTTAAACATGTGATGAATGAAAAGGTAAGATAGATGAGTCTCTAGAGTATTCCTTTCAGGGAAGCTGAGAAACCTGGTTCAGATGAGTGATTTGAAGGGCATGTCAGCTCAAGACATCTCTGAGCTTAGAGTCCTTTTTGTAGGAGCATGGCATCAAGGCTGCAGTTCCTCAGTGGCTTCACTGCTGGGTAAGAGAAGAGAAAGAGCTTGTGAACCCATGCTCTGTGGGCACATACTCTCATTCCCTCTCTGTGCTGGTTCTGGGTGTTAAGCCAATGGGAAACTAGCCTATTCTTATCATTGGTATTTTAAAAATGAATTGTTTTTAATCAAATCAGCCTTACACAAGTCATCATGTGGCCACGCAAGCTCTGCTGCTGTCGGGAGGGAATCAGCAGGAAAGGTGTAGTGTGAGGCAGGGAGAGGAATGGGTGGAAACTGCCCCTGTTTGCAGCTACTCACACGTACCTGGATTTGAAGCAATGGGGCACTGCCCCATGCCTTGTGACATTCACATTGTGTTCACTGCTCCCAAAATGTTCACCATCCTGGGATACAACTAAGTCAGATTTAAAGATTAGGTTTACCTTCCAGCTTGGGGTGTGACTCAGACCTGTAACTGCAGAGGTGGGAGAGCCATGGCAGTGCTACTGAAGATAAATATCCCCTGGCTCATTAATGATGGGATGGAGAGCACACACTGCCTGATTGCTTATTGGCTGTGGCCTTTCATTAAGAGTAAACTCAATTTTCCCAGTATTGACAGCTGCCTGGTGGAGAGGTTGTGCTATATGGCAGGCACTGAACTGCCAAGAACAAACACCCAGATACAGCAATATGTCAGGAATGATACCAGCTGTGTATTTTGTTCTTTTCTTCTGTGCTCTGTCTCCTTGTTGAGAAGAAACAATTTCTAGGGATGAGACACTAAATATGTCAATCCTGGCCTGTTTGATAGCTCAGAAGTGCTGGGAAGTTAATGTACTTTAGGTGGGGAAGATGGTTTTTGTTTGTACTTGCTTGTTCCTGGCCTGGGTTGGGACTGATTTTATTAAAGGAATGTAGTACCCTTTCCAAAAAGTCTCCCAAGCCAATCAAAAAACCTTTGGTTTTTTCCTGCCCAGTCTTTCTAATCCTTCCCAAAGCACAAATATTTATTGTGCTGTGAGGAAGAACTTTGGAAAGAAACAAGTAGAACATGCTTTACCAGGAAACATCAGTTTCTGCTGGCCCTCGCACTGCGCTTCCCCCTGCTCTGACCAACCAAAAGCCCTCTCCATCAGCATAGCTCACTCAAGCATCTTCCCTCCTCGTTCTGAGAGCTGCTCCAGCCCCTTCCAAACATATAATTATAGTCATGAAAAGAAATTTGTTCTTATTCAGCACCTGATAAAATGGTGACTCAGGCATTTTCATTTTCCATTGGAAATGCGAGTTCTCGCGCATTCGGAGTGTTCACCAGTACGCAGCGTGAATCTTAAAGGGAGCACTGTCTGCCCCCTGGAAGGGCAAAATGGTTACAAGTGCAAAATGCCAGGTGGAGGTTCTCACAAGTAGGTTCATTTGGCCACACGGTGAAGCAAACCAAGGTCACTTATCTGCACTTACCCTGCAATGTAGTTATCCCAGCAAAACCCCAACCTACACCTAGCAGTGGGCAGTGGAAGCCTGGCCAGCCTGGCAGCCTGGAGCTCTCTGGCCACTGGGATTGCATGATCAGCCTGGCTCTTGCGACAAATGGTGGAGCAAAGGCACCTGATCAGGTTTAGGATGGCCCTTGTGAAAAGGGTGACGACACTCTATTCCTAAAATAAAGATGTTTCTCTGCTGTGTCAGGAAATCACTCATATACAGGCTGGAAGGAAGCAAGATACTTGCTGAAAGGCATAAATCTTTCTAACCACCATCAGTGGTTATTTTTAAGCTCAGGGCATGCAGTGCTATGAATCCCATCCCATTAGGGCTGGAAAAGTGTTAGCCAGGAAGATGGGTGCTCTGGAGCATAAGAATCCTCTTCCTCCTGCCCACATGCCCTGTGCCTTGCGAAGAAAATACCTGGGGTGTGACAAGACTGAAAGGATAGCAGGGGCAGAAGTTGTGCCCCACCTCTGCCAGGTTTTGTGAGGGAGGGCTTGAAAGTGCTCCTGGTAAGCTGGGTAGATGTAGCATATTGTTTGATTTTAGTTTAGAATTAATTCATTAAATGGTGTTTTATTGTATTCCTCCAGAGCAGTCAGAGTTGTAGGATAAATATTTATATAGAACAGCTGCTGAGTTAAGAAAAAGTATGTCAGAAGTACAAATACATGTTTTTGCTTTTGCTTCTACCTGAAGGTCCCTGAGGACTTGACTCAATGATCCCTATGGGTCCTTTCCAACTCAAAATATTCTACAATTCTGACTTTGTTGGAATCATTTCTTATACCTTTTCTGGACATGAGGATTTTCTTTTGTTTTCATATAATTTACGAAACAAATGCATTGATGAGGTAAAACCCAAATCCGTGAGTGCTTCTCCTTTATTTTGTGCCCAAACTCACCACCTCCTGGCAGCTTTTCACAGGAGTATACTGGACCAAACCCAAATTAGTGGCTAGTCCCTCTTTCTTCAAGCATTTACACTTGCATCAATTGCTGATGTAGCTTAATAAACAGGACCCCTCATGGGAAGGACTGTAACATCTCTGAACATGAGCCAAAATCCTTTAATCATAAAGAGATAATCCACTAAGTAATTCGAGCCCAGCAGTCTGCAGGGCATGGGGGATGCTTTCTGGCTTTACTCCCAAAGACTGAAAAAGTTCTTTAGAAACTGCTACTCTACTCCAGGATGCAGAGGGGAGATCCAGGAGAAGACAACATTTTGATTTGATTTTGTTTTTGTTTTCCCATGACAACATAATTTACTAAGTAAAAAAAAGAAAAATCTTGGTCTGTTGGGGAAAAGTTGACATTTCTTCTGAAAAGAGAAGGATCTTTCCACAGGGTATTTTCTACATGTTATTTTCCTCTGGCAAAATGTGGGTGCATTTTTAGTGATGGAAAAGGTCTTTCACGAAATGTTTGAGGATGTAGGAGCAGTGATGCTTTACAGATCGTAGTGTCTCATGAAATGACCAGCAGGTGAATGTGTATGTATTTGTTCATATGTTCCTGTTGCCTGTAGTGGCTGGGGTGAGCTCTCTCTGGCTGTGTCATAAGCCTGATAGCATTAGCAGAAATTGCCTTCCCAGCCTGGGCAGGGGTGGGATATGTTTTGGAAGGAGGGGAGTACAGGGTATCTGTCATGTGGTGCAGTCCTTTGAACAGCACACAGGACAGAAGAGAGGTTTGTCAGTGCCCCAGGAGCAGGTGTTTGTCACACCTATAGCTCTTGGCAACTGTCTGGAGTCCTTTGAACCACTGACAAGAGGCTGATAATAGGAGCAGAGACAGAGACCTGGGATGGTGCTGTGGTGGGGTGGGGACCATGAGCAGTCCTCTTAGGAGAGCAGGGCACGTGTGTTGCCTGAGAGCTACCTGGGAGTATTGGCCCCTCGTGGTTACAAGAGAGGCTTTGCTGTTTTCCCATCAGTTGTGGTGGTTGCACCTCTCTCTAAGTCTTGTGTTATGCTGCTTTGGGTGATCATAGGTCAGCAGTGACAGCCTCCTTGGAGGCTCAGACACTGAGACCTGACTAGTCCCTCACACTGCAGAGCTGGGAGCTCCAGTTTAAGGCTCTGCGTCACCTCTGTCCCCTCCTTGGCTGAGTCACCTTTGTGAGTAACATCTCACAATGATGCTGTCTCTTGGAGTGTGCATTAGCAATCACTGGACTCCGACCACTCCCTACCTTTTTTGTTAGTAGCAGTATTTTTTTTTTTCCTTTCGGATGTTTATAGTGAATCTGGGGGCTTGGAGAGCAGAGATTTGCATAATTTTCTTTAATCTACCTAGGTCAGCAGCAGTAACAGTGTTGGTATCTTCATCCCATAACCACATACCCAGAGCAGCCAGCGTGCTGGTATAAATTATTCTGCAGTTCAAGCATTTTGATTTTTTTGGGCTATTTTTGTCATCCAAAATAAATAGATCATAGTGAGATGTGCTTGCCAATAGCTCAAATACACCTTCAGTTTGGTTCAGTAACATTCCATCCCAACCCATTCTCCATGGGACCTTCCAGTTAAACTTATATCCCATAAGAAGCACCAGGATTACTCCTGTCTTGGACTATAGTTAGTATTCTTCCAGTTAATGTGATCATCCCTAGAATAGAAAAATTTTGAGCACGCAGCTATTTTCAGCCAAGCCCCTGATATGCCCAGCTTCTACAACTTGAAGGGAATGTCAGATATTTTCACATGACAGAAAAGTGTGGCCAAATTATTTTCTATAAAATATTCTTAACTTTGGGGTTACAGTTTCTTTACTGGATTTTAATTTCTATTTTTTCTTGAAACTTTCAAGAGATACATATCCAAATCTG
The DNA here is from genome assembly GCA_013397895.1 of Origma solitaria. Classification (NCBI taxonomy): domain Eukaryota; kingdom Metazoa; phylum Chordata; class Aves; order Passeriformes; family Acanthizidae; genus Origma; species Origma solitaria. Next base: position 238,467 of record VZRL01000553.1, read on the forward strand.
CTAGATAGTTTTACAAACTATAGCCTAGTTTAGCTGCATGTGTGGGCCTTTTCCTTTAATAACCCTCAGCAAGCTTGAAAATTAGTGATACAGACTGACAGATACACCTGGAGGCATCCACAGCATTAAAATATCAGCCCGTGTTTTCCGCCTTTTATTTACTTGTTGGTTTTTGTCTGTACTGTAATGTTCATGGAGGGAAACAAAACAAGGAACTGAAAAGAGCATTTTTATGTAATTTTATGATACTTGTTAAAGTGCTTTGTGTGTTTATCAGAATGAATCACTTGTTTGCTTTTTCTGACACTGAAATATCTACGTATCAGTGTAGGGAAAGAAAGTATGTACAATATGGGGAGCAGAGATGCAGGTGGACAGTATTTGCAGTGTGAATTTCTGTGATGACCAGGAAAGAGTAGTCCATGAAGCCCGTTTTGAAGAAGGTCCTGTGACAGCCAGACTGAACTTGAATGCGTCCTGGTACATTTCCATAACGAAGCAGAAAATCCCACAGCGAGGCAGGCGATCGAACGCTGCCGACAGCTCGCTCAGCCCATGCAGGAGCAGCCTCCTCACCTCCCGCCTGCAGACAGGGTCTGAGCAGGGTGGGAGCAGCCACGGCTTTAAAACATTCCTTACCATGTGTCACAGTGCTCCCTGAGCTCACCAGCCTGACCCGCAGCCATGCGCAACGCAAACAAAATCTGTGACCAAAAGATGTGTGCCAGGCAGGACACATGTTCCTTTTCTCTCTGCTCTCCAGAATAGTCACTGCGCTTTTTCCTCTGTAGTTTCCAGTTTTTCATCACCTGCAAGTCACTGGTGCTTTCTGAAGGCTGGAAATTAGAAAAAACACACCATCCACCTTCTGACTGCTGTTTGTGCTGTGTCTGCCAGCACCATGCGGGTCTTCTGTGGGCATTAAGGCCAATGTCACCCACATCATTACCCATCAAGGGAGGCAGCTGCTGGCAGGGACAGCCACTTTCTGCCGAAGCAGGGAAAGGCTGAGGCTTCTCAGTGCACAGATGCTTTCCACGAACATATGCTTAATTAAGAGGCAAACTCACCACCTGCTCTGCAGTGTGGGTATCCAGGCTCCTTTCAGGCAGGTATTTGCTTTGCTGTGTGCTTATGCTTTTACAGGGGTCTGGAAGTGCTTTTGGTAGTGTTTGTGCAGCTGCGCCTCAAACCCCAGGCATCAGGTGCTGTTAGCATGCAGAGCTGCCAGCTTCATTAAGGTAATTGTGCCCAAGGCCTTTCCTTCCTTACCCTGGTTTAATGAGGAATCACAGCATCCCCTCGATGCTTCCAGTGGCTGCAGGGAGCTGCATGTGGGTGGGAGCTGGAATGGGTTTGCCCTCTGCCCCTACAGCCTTGGGGGCTGCAGCCATCACCTACAAAGCCCAGCACTGGGCAGGGAAGGTGAGCTCCTAAAGGCACGTTTTGCTGCATAAATTAGTATTTTGTATTGTAAAGATGCAAAGGAATTCATTGCTCCGTTTGGAACACTTGCTTCCGCTAGAATGCTGCACAGGTTTGGAACCCCTCATCAGCCCTTCCCTAAGCCTCAGACTCTCAGTCAGCAGCCAAATCCCTGGCAGAGCTGGCAGTGCTGCGGCAGCCCAGGCAGGGATAAATGGGCCATGCACTCTGCAGCGCTGGTGGCAGGCACAGATTAACCCTCTTTTGTAGAACCAGTGCAGCGATGGCAGCTGGTGGGTGGCTGAGAGCCCCCTCTCCCTGGGGTGCCCTGAAAATGGGCACGTGGCTCAGGGAGCTCCAAATACCTGTGCTAATACAGAAGTCACTTAATATATCTGCCAAGCTCAGCCTGTTTCCTTTCTTTGGACTGTTCTCTCTGCACCCATCTCAGAAATGCCTTTTGCACAGAGAAATGCATTTTCTGTGCCCAGTTTGTGACGCATGTGGCATCTTCAGTGAAAATGCACATTTCTCCTGTAGCATTTTTAGGTTTCTGGTTCTCAAGAGGAGATAATGCACAGGGATTTCAACCTGCAGACCCAGCATTTCTACCAGGGAGCACGTGCAGAAATGCAAAATGCACATCTGTGCTCCAATCACAGAGCCATGTTCTTGTGCCCAGCAGGTTTCCAGCCTTTTCATTCATTAAAGATGATTCAGGATGAGGACAATTAATTATTCACCAAGAGTCATTTTGAATTTTCACTGGCTGCAAGAAGGTGCCTGTGGGACTGCAGGGAAACAGCCATGGCAGTGAGACAGGGGCTTGCTCCACGCCGGAACACTGGGTCAGAGCCCCCCAAGAGCCTGTCAGACTGGCAGCTCCTGCCAGGCCAGCGCCCCACTCCCCAAGGGGGAGGCAGGCATTGGGGGCTGGAGCACTGCACAGCCTGCCATGAGCTCACAGAGGCAACAAGCACAGAGCACGAACCTCCAGGGACCCCCAGAGCCTGCCTGGGTTGCTCTGCTGTGTTGCAAAAAGCAAAGCTGTCCTGGACCCATGTTTTTTCAGCTGTGCAGACACACAGAGGAACCAGGAGTTTATTGCTCTGCAGGACACATTTTCTCCTGCTGTGAGACAGAAACCATCAGCTCAGGTACTGTCAGGTGAGAGGAGGAGCGGGAAGCCTACAGCCAGCTTGTGTTAAAGATGTGATAAAGATACCGCTGTGGTTCCTACCTGAATGGGTCCTGGGAAGGCTGGTTTGTGTGGTGCCTACAGTCCTGCAGCTGAGGTGACACTGGCCTGCGGGGCCATGCCCAGCTGCAGGCTGTGTGCCGGGGCTGTCACTGGCTCCTGGTGAGCACGCAGGAACTCATAGGGCTGGGGCTGTCAGCGCCAGACACAGCAGCAGGAGGAGAAATGTGAGTGGGGCTTAGTTTGCTGCTGGCAACCCCTCTAAGCCTGAGGTGACTTCTCAGATTTCAGAGTGAGCAGGAACAGCATTTACGCCTCTTGCTTTGGTGAGGCATCGTGTGCCTGAGCCAGGGTCCCGCTGCAGCAAAATGTGGCTGCACTTTATGCTGTTCACATTGGTGTAACAGGCGTTGTCTGGGAAGGCTTTGGAATCACTTAATACCAAGAAAATGGGAACAATCTTCTAAAATGCAGCTATCCCATAGAAACCTTAATTATTTGTCCTAGCATAAAGCTAACAAGGTAGAGCACTGTGTTCTTTTTGGGTATTTTTTTTTTTTCCAAGTGGAGTTAGTCTTATACCTGTGCTGTGCCCAGGGCTATGCTGCAGGTACACAGGAGGCTGGTCTGGCTGTTCTGACACCTTGTTCAAAACAAAATCTATTGGAACAATTGCTAAGAGGAGAGCTTGGTGTTGGCCCACTGAGACTTTGCAGCATCCTGTGTATACTTATAATTTGCTGTGATCAATGACACTGCAAAGTCTGTTTCCCAGGGTAGGAAATGCCTTATTGTATAAACAGGCTATACTGGGAAGGAAAATAGTACCCAGGAGAAAAAGTGGTGATACATTAGAAATAATGGGCTCTATCAGTGTGATTTTGTTGGGCAAGGTAACCTCAAAAATTTCTTTAAATAGGGCAGAGATATGAGTGACTGCTACATTCTCACTTTGTAATGCATTTGCCAGTCAGAGAGCAGATAGCAGTAAAGGCATTGCTTTTTGCAACACGGGTTCATTTAAACCAAGGCTCTGCAGCACTTGTTCTGTGGTGAGCTAAAGCAATACCTAACACCTTTCTCTGAGTAGGAGAAGTGGGTATTCAGACAGGAATAGTTGCATTTGTGGCTTTTTTTCTGTTAATTTTGTGCAAATTTTAAAGATCATCTGAAGAACAAATATTGAATGGATCTGTTTCCTGCGGGGGAAAAAAAAAGAACGACTTAAAAGATTTGCCCCTGTGATCTATTCTCAATTCTTGCTGTGGGGTCAGGATGTGGGACCAAGGGAACCATGGAAATTTCCTTTTCCCAGGCAAGCAAATAGCCAGCACAGCAAAACCCATTTTATTCCGTTAAAATGGAATATAGTACTTGACATTAATGCTGTGGTGGTAAGCTATATACAGCCTCTTTCCTACATTAATTTCCTATTTTATAGGAGAAATTACAAATGTTGGGCTTTGCATGACTGGCAGAGCGAGAACTGCTCAAGGCAACATAAACAAATAGCTATGAATAACAGATCTAGCAGTAGACAAATGAACACAACTTGCTTGCAAACAAATGAACAAGCAGTACAGCTAAGGCCAAGCTAGTTAGCTAATGTTTTCCTTTGTAATCTGTGCACCTACATTACCCTGCAGGTGGTAATATCCAGAGCTGGTGCATTAGTGCATCTTCGTGAGTGGTGTCCCTTACAGCTTTGCAGTATATCCAGAGATGATCCCCAGATTTTGCTGGATGTATATTCAGGCAGCTAAAGTGCAGAACCTAAGCTTCCCCCTCTTGTCTTTGTATAGGATGACTGTGCTAAAACAGATGGGAAAGGGGCAAAAGCTGCCTCCCTTGTAGATTTCGTGTGTGAAAAAATGCAGGTCCGGGTTTAGGCAGCTGTCTCCTGCTTCTGAGCAAGTCCTGGCTTCCAGTGACCAGGACCAGGCACGAGGGGAAGGCTCTGTAGGAAACTGTTGCATCCCCCTTATGGGGAGGAAATAAACACTGAACCCACTTGGTTTCTCTCAGTTGTAGAACAAGGCCAAGGTGTTTAATGGTGCCCACTCCAAGGCTCTGGTCAGCTTCTGACTTGGCTGCCTATGGCTGCTTGGAAGTCCCCATCTCCGTGGCAGTGCTGTCCCCTGGCCAGTGTGGTGGGGACGCTGTGGGGTGCTGCTCTGTGCTGCTCTACAGGTGACTGGTTCTGCCCTGTTGCGGGGAGTGAAGGTGACCTTAGTGTGCACTCAGATTTCTGAGATCTGTAAGGCAGAGCAAGATCTGTGGAAGCAAGTAGGCATTTCCAGTGTCAGTTGTAGATCTTTGCATTTAGCAGCAAGCAATTTTAGCTTTGAGTTTGCACCTGGATTTGTGAGGTACTGAGCACAAAGGCTGCATGCTGGAAAGGGGAAAGGTGGTTTAACTTAGTGCTGGGAGAAAACAGATCTGGGGGTTTGTGCAGTGCCAAAAAGTTTGGAGGGAAGGAGAGTTGTCACATTTAGTTGAAAACTCCAATGGGAAAAGTGCACTCTGTTTTTAACTTGTTAGAAAGACTTAGAATAAAGCACTGTGAATAAAAGAACAAGCAGGCATTTGACTTGCAGAGAAATAAATTTTCTTTCTTTTCAGTTCTTCCAAGTTTTTTTCAAATTAGCACTGTAAAATGTTACAAATTCAACAGACATACAGCACATGCAGAAGCACATCAAAGCACATGCATAAGTCTTTTTTTTTTTTTTTTAAAACGTGGAGATGTTGAGACACATCATCTCATTGACCTGTCACCTGCAGCACAGGCACCCGCACTTCTGTCGCAGAGCTGCCACGAGTGTAAAGGCTTGAAGACAGGGAGGAGGAAGCCCCGCTAAGAACAGCACAGAGCTGTCAGATCTCGCTGGGAACAAGCGGTTCCCGGCGTACGGGGAAAAGCCCTGCTACGGCTGGGGAAACCCTTGCCTTGGGAAACGGCGTCGGCTGGGTGTGGGCACGGTCTGCTGACTGCCGCAGATGGGTGGCAGGCCGGGCTGCTGTCGCCCGGGCGGCTGTGAGCGTGTCCCTGAGCACCAGGTGGCAGTGCTGCCGCGGGGACACAGCGCGCCTGCGGAGGGATGGGGCGCCGGCAATGTCCTGCGCGGCCAAGCCCCTCCGCTGCCTCCTCCCGGGGCGCTGAGCATCCCATCCCGCTCTGGGTTCACCCATGCCTAGGCCACGCGTATTTCCCAAGTGTGGGCCGAAATTGTGCGTTTCAAATTTCTGGTCAGCGGAGAGCCCCACCCTCGAGCCCTAGCGGTTGTCGCTGTTTTGTCGCACACGGACGCCGGGGGCTGCAGATCTGCAGGCAGCGGGTCCGGCCCCCTGCCTCTAAAAACGCCGGTACTCAGAGGAGCATCTCGGGCTGCCGGCAGCTCCATTTCCCTCCAGCTGAGCCTCCTGCAAGCCCCGGGCCCTGGTACAGTCTCCGGGGGAGCTTTGGTGCGTGCAGAGCCCCAGCTCCCGGCATGCAGGCAGCGCAGGGGTGCCCGGCTCGGCACCTGAGCAGGGGAGCGCTGTCACGCTCCCACTGTGCCCTGTGACAGGGCTGCTGCGTGCAGAAATCCTGCTTTGTTCATACAGCCTGTTCAGGTCCTTGTAAAACAACAACAAAAATTTCCTCTGCTTTTGTACTTTAGGGCTTTGTTTTTCTTTTTAATTTTTAATTTCTTTCTTTTTCCCCCTCTTTCCTTCCCCCCCTTTTTTCTTCTTTTTTTCCCTTTCACCTTATTCTTTCCCTCTTACTCCTTCCTCTTTTCTCCGTATTTCTTTTTTTCCTTCCCCCCACCTTTTTCTTCCCTTTTTTCCTTCCCCCTTTCCCCTTATTCTTCCCCCTTATGTCTTCCCCTTTCCCCTGTATTTCTTCTTTTCCTCCTTCCTTTTTCCTTCCTTTTTTCTTTTTTCCCTTAATTTCTCTTCCCTTCTCTTCCTTTTCTCCTTTCTTTTTTTCCATTTTGCTTCCTTTTTTCTTTCTTCTCTTCCTTTTTCTCTTCCTTTTTCTCTTCCTTTTTCTCTTCCTTTTTCTCTTTCTTTTTCTCTTCCTTTTTCTCTTCCTTTTTCTCTTCCTTTTACTCTTCCTTTTTCTCTTCCTTTTTCTCTTCCTTTTTTCTTTCTTCTTTCCTTTCTTCTTTTCTTTTTCTCTTCCTTTTTCTCCTCCTTTTTCTCTTCCTTCCTTTTATATATTTTCCTTTCCCCCTCTATCTTTCTTTAACTATGTTTTTTTTTCCTTTTTTTTCCCTTTTTTTCCCCTTTTCCCCCTGCCCTTCCCGGGAGCACAGCGGTCCGTGGCCGGTGCCGGGCCCGGGTGCCGCTCCTGTGCCCGCGGCGGGTGCGCGGCTCCGCCACCGCTAGGCGGCGCTGCCGCTCCGCAGCCGCAGGGCCGTGAGGGGAGCGCCTCCATGGAGTCCGTGTCGCTTCCTCGGAGATCGCGGCCCCTAGTGCAAGCGCTCGGAGGCCTTAAAAATGATGGAAATAATGAAAAGGAGGCAGAGGGATGCTTCGGAAATGGCGTAGTTTAAGATAAAAGTCAGTAGTGTTCTTCCCATGTAAATTCAGGGGTTCCCGCCCAGTCCGGACTGATGTAAATGGGCAGTGAATTTTATCCTAATTTTCTTAAATCCCCGTGGGTTTGGTTGAAAACCTCCAGCATCTCTAACAGCACAACGAGTGCATGTTCCTGCATAGGGTGTCACTAACTGGCTCAATGCAGATGGTCAGCCCCAGGAGGACAGCACTGTAACTTAATGAAAAGAAACTCAAACTTGGTTTTTTCCTCATTTCTTTGGTGATTCTTGTATTGTTGCTCAGTTTCAGCAGCAGTTCTGCTGTGATCTGGTCACCATGCATGCCAGTGCTCTCCCTTTCCAGCTCCTGGGCCTGGCTGCCATTCCCCTCTGTTGTGTGTCAGTCTGTGGATCCTCATGCCCTGGGATTGTCCACCTTCCTTATAAAAGAGATTAATTGAGTCCCTTCCAATCTCAGTTGTAAATACCTGATCCAAACTATTCCATGTGCAAAAAGAAAAAATTGGCTTGCTCTAATCCACAGACCCTTGGAAAGAAAACTGGGAAAGCTTTGGCTTAGGTGCAGCAGTGACCAGGATGCCCTCAAACAAAAACCAATGTTGGATTTAAAGGGAAATGAGAACCCCCACCCTTCCCCCCCAAAAAATTTAATAGTCTGGGGGGCTTTACTTTTTTCCAAGTCTTTATCTAATTGAATTTCTAATTTTTCTATGAGAGACATATCCCCAGATATTTTGTAATTTCCCCCACCCCCAAAGACATGGGAAAGTTTACAACCTTCTGAGGTTTCTTCAAGACTAACCATTTAAGGGTTAATATAAGAAAGAAATAAGATTAATTTAAAGTAAAATAGAATAGTTCTGTGACCTCAATATTGTTTTCCATTTTTAAAAATTCACTGCAGGAATAGAAGACAACTCAGTGCAACACTGTATTTCACTATTTTTCGCTCTCCTCACAGGCATAAAAAAGCTTAGAAATTTTCTGAAATTGTATGTGCTGAGAGCTGTAATCCTATAACCCTATGAGACGCAGTTACTCTAGTCATGCTGCTGTAGTTGGATTCCTTGCTTATTTATGCAGGATGGAAAAGAATCTTTCTGAGTGAGAAACATCTCTGTGAAGCCCTGGTGTTTCCTCAGAGCTGGATGGAAACTGCACCTCTGCTTCTCAGCACATGGGAAGGATAGGGCTTCCCTGATTCTGATGCGTCTCTTACCAGTCAAAATGATTTCGTTGGTGCAGCCGTGGGGCTGGTGCGGGTTTCTGTGGGATTAGTGGGTCCCCACTGCTTGTCTGGTAGCACACCTCCATCTCTCCTATCTTGGGGCTGCTGAGCTCATAGTTCTGGGGGTAGAAGGCTTGTGGGTCTAAAAAATGGAAGTCTGGGTAAAGCAAGGTGGCAACCTTGTCATTTATTGCAGTGTGAATACAGGAATTCTGTAAACACGCTGGAAGAGTGGGTAAGAGGGGGGTGAGTGTGGCCAGGGGGACAAGGCTGCTCTGCAGCATCTGTGCCAAGCTCTCTTCTTATGGCCTCACAGGGGGGAGTGAGGTATGATGGGGTCTCTGCTCGAGGCACAGAGAAGCTGAGCTACAAGCAGAGAGGATGCTGTCAGAGGTGTCAGCTGAAGAGTGTCAGTCCCTTCTGAAAGGGGAGCCCTTCCTGACAGCTCCATCTGTGCATGCATGGGGAAAACCTCCATCAGCACCTCTTGCTTGCATTGCGTGAAAAATCCCACCCTGAAATCCATCTGACCCCCAGGGAAGTGTCTTGGCAAGCTTTCTTTTGGGGGAGGCTCACAAAAGCAGTATCATCACCCTGATTTCATGGATGGAAGGAACTGGCAGTGTGGGGAGCAGGGTATGAACCTGTGGTCACTCTGTGGTCTGGTAGCAGTTGAAGTGAAGTTGGTCAGGCTGGTGCTTTCTCTTGGCATTGAGGGTGATCTGCAGTGTTTGTGTCTCGAATGCTTCAGTGCTGTGCTTGTGAAGCAGGCAGAAAGACTGCTTTAAAAGCAGGCAGTCTAGTTTTAGAGCTGGCATAATCATAATTCCTACGCCACTAGGAGCAGGGGGGGAGGAGCAGATAAAAATCAGAAAATTAGAATTTATTACAATAAAAGCCAAAGTGCTAGAAGCCAAAACTGTCATTGTAATGTGAGCTCTATTTTGATAGTGTCCTATTACATCGTATAAGAGGTTGAACATGCGTACGAATATCTTGGTTGGTAATTATCTGATTTGTGATATGTAGCTAATGTGAATTTGTTGTTCTGTACATTATGCAGCAGCAATTCATTTCTGAACAACATTAACTGGCACTATAGCAGCTCAGTGCAGAAATTATGGGCATAAACATATATTTCACTTAGGCTGCGTAGTAGCTAAGTTGAGATACCAGCAATCCTGGTCAGGGGAAATGTGGGGTGAAGGGCTGAGGGTACATCTGTTCCTAACTCACCCTGCCAACAGAGTCCCCCTCTCCCAGATGATGCTGGGTGTCCTCAAATTATCCAGCAAGCAGGAAAGACCTGTGCAGACAGATGTGGGTACCAGCTGGCCAGGGGACCCCACATGTGGGAGCTGACGTCTTCCCTATTCTGGAATGAGTTTGTGGAGAATGGTGTCTCTGTAGGCTGCACCAATCAATAACAAAGATCTGCAGGAGTGGCTTTTAAATTAGGTAAGCTTTGGAGCTGGTGTCTGAATGATGGTAACAATATAAACACTTAACTGAATGCACTCTTGTCACTGCATCCCTAACAACATTTAGATAAGACCATTTGTATTTTATGGGATCTTATTTGCTTTCACTTTATTTAATGACACCACTAAATAAAAACACTCAATAATTGTTGTTGCTTACTTCAATTCATCAATTAAATGTGCAAGGCTATTAGTATAGATATATTTTAAGATGGATCAATTAGCAAAGGTTAAATAAAAAAACCTTATTGAGTGCACATCAAATGTTTCCCCATTCATAGAGCATTAAAAAGAGATTTTTTTAAAAACCAGAAGTATTGGTGCTGCACAAGAGAAAAAGGGTTTCTTGGCTCATGTTACTGCAGGCTGTGTCACATAATCTTTTCACAAATGTGGAAAAAAAGCCTCCTTGGAACAGAAGAAGCAGGATAAGAGCTGCAATGTGCCCACTGGTCCTGTTGGAAATGTCTTACTCCTCTAATCACTAGAAACCATGTCTAAGTTCTAGTCTAAATTTGTTCTTGGCCAGTTTCTACCCATTTGCTCTTGTGCCAGCATTGTCCTTGAGCTTATCTGTCCTCTGACTGCTGTTATTTATGCCCTGTTTATGTTTCTTTCTGCCTGGGCAATGAAGATCTATGAAACATGTCCATTCTGCTTTAGTTTGTAGCCAGTTTCACTTTCTTAATTGCTCTAGTGCCAGGGTTTCAAACAACGCAAGGGAGCATCCTTTGTTTTAAAAAGAAAAGCTTTCATTGAGGCTGCACAATATTGTGGCCTTATTTTGTGTTTGATTGAGGGTTTATGAATTCTCCATTTTTTTTTCTATTTTTGTTTTTCCCCATAAAATTGAAAAGCTGGGTCAAATTTAGGCTGACAAAGTCCATGTCAAATGATTAAATAAATAAAAAGAGAAAGAAGATTTTTCAGACCCTACATTGTGCCAGCAATCAAGAAAGAAAAGTGAGAGAATTGCAATAATAGCTGGAGCTGTCCATGTGCAAATAATAAGGCTGGAAGTAGCATGTAGCCTTTTCAAGAGCAAATGCCTGCATCTGCCTTCTTGTGTCAACTGTGTTTTTTCAAGGGGAACTTTGCAGGAGTCAGTCTGGCATGTTTAACTGGGGTGAGAGCTGGTGCCTGCTGCACAGGGATCTCTTGCACACCCTACACAGAGCATTGGTAGTGTAAGGGGCTGAGGCTGGAGCTTATGGAGACATCCCTGGAGCATCAGTGAAATCTGGAAGCTTGCTTCATTTATGTGGACTTTGATAATCCCAGCCCATGTTTTTTTGGCTCATGAGAGCTAAGACTTGCCGATGAATAAGAAAGGACCTCAAAGTTGTCAAAAGTAATGAAGTGTCTATGAATGATGCTCTTTCACAAGGACATGTTTGTGTTGCATATGCTCATTTTACTGCTACTGTCTTCAAGCTTCTTTACCTGCATCTTTAGTGAGGAGACAGAAGCTGGTAGCTACAGGTCTACACACTTAATTTCCTAAGTGTCTGACTTTGTCACTGCAGACTTAAAAGTAGCTCTGAGTCACTTCCCTGTCAAATCAGTTTTTTCATCTGAGGGCACCTTCTTGCACCCCACATTTTACAGCATTTAAGGTGGGATGAAGTGGGTATTAGAGGCACTAGAAGCATCTAGTTTAGTATCTGAGTTTCTAGAAGTATCTACTCTAATGGATTGAAGAAATAGATTTGCCTCTTAACACTGAGAAGGGAACATGTATTAATTGGCATTCTTTAGCAAACAGAAGGGTTCCCAAAGCCAAGCAAATGAGAGACAAAGCTTGCATCAGGCTGATGAAAACAAGTTAGGGGAGAAAGAGCGTCCCTGGAACCAGATCACAACTACCCTGCCCAAGCCACTGACAGGCAGCATAAGCCAACCCTCCTCCAGGCTGGAACTGCCCAGCATGTTTTGCTTCACTTCCTTTGTATAGGGAGGTTTCCCAGTAATTCAGAACCTCTGGACCTTAAACAGGACCTCTGGAAGACAGAAACACCAGTGGGGCCTAATTCTGCTGAAGAACAGCTACCTCAGGAACTAGGCAGCTTCATAAAAATAATTTTGTACATCCTTTTCCCTGGTGCAAAAAATCTGAGACTATGAGAGTATCAACACATCAGCCCCTTTACTGCTCTGGCCCTCTTTCAAGACTGAAGGATGCTCTTTGGGCAGAAAATCCCAATACTCCTCTGCAGCTAATGGATCGCTGGTCGTGTCTCCATGGAGTGCTAAGGATCCCTCTTGCCATATTGACACCTGTACCCAGCACAAAGCCATGTTCTCCTTAATTACTGACAAAAATATCTCTTCAGAAGCCTTCCAATAATTACTCAAGTACCCACTTAAGTGGCTTTTAATTCAGGCTCCTCACCCCCACGCTTGTGCATTTTCCAATTGCCAAGCACAGCTAGTCTTATGTATAAGCTTTTGCCAAAAGAAAACGCTAATAACCTGCCCCCTGGTTTATACTACCTTGTATGAGCCTTAGTAAGCCCATAGCATCTCAGGAGATGGTATTTCCAACAGGCTAGAGCAGGAACATTCAATCATAATGAAAGCTGAAAGCTCTTATTGTGAGTTTCCCTACATCTGACAACACTTGGCAATGCTACAGCATCTCTTGTTGGACTGCTGCTGGATGCCTTGCCATCTCCTCTCATTATTAGAGGCTGCCCCTTGCCCCTGTGCTGGGGCAGGAGTGTCCATGGGCTCCTGTGAAAGCTCTGGGGGCAGGTTGCAAGGATAAGCCCTGGACATCATGCTGTGCTGGGTGCTACAGGATGGACAGCTAATGCTGCCCATGGGGAGGTGGGAAGGAAGCATTTCCGACCTTGCAGCCTTCTTTGTGGGAGTAGAAAGGGAAACGTGGGGGATCTTGTCTTTTCATCCTGTAGGACCCATCTGTATTCAACAGGGAATGCTTTAGACCATGACTTCATGGGTAAGCAGGGTCTGTTGCCTGTTTCTCCATGATTCATAGAAAGCATTGCTCTCTCTGCTTAATTCTACTGTTTTACTCAGGTAGTCTCTAGACACCAGGTCCAATCAATGACCTGTTTGTAGCAGGCTCCAGCAACCCTTTAGTGGAATGATTTTTTCTGTTACATGATGGAATGAGACCAAAGGGACAGTAATTCTGTCCCTGAAGTGAGAAGAGGAGCATGCATATGAAGAGGGAGGGCAGGCAAGCGTGGCCAGAGAGGAAGAAAGAAATCACACTGTACAGGAATTCCTTGTCCAAGACAGAAGCTGTAGAGGGGTCGTGAATAAAGGATGCAAGGAAACAGGGTTGCCCATGTCCAAAAGCTGTTCTTGCAAAGCCCTAGAAGAGCCATAGAAAATGCTTAGAACAGCTATTGCATCTTCTGCTTTAGGGACTTTGGGAGTTCATCAGTCTGAGAGCAGAAAAGGCCAGAACTGTAATTCATGTCAGAGAGACACGTGTGAGTGGTACAGGCTGGGAGGCTGTGATAGATGCCTACAGAAGGAGCAGCCAAACAATCAGTAGTGGTGCTTTTTTCCCTTGAAAAATGCCACTTGATCAAAACTGTGCAAGGGAGAAAGGAAATAGTAATTTCAGAAGAGAGCACTGCACAGGGACTTCAATTCCCAGTTTCATGCCACTGCTCTGCCTACTGCAAAAGCAGAGACTTGGTCTGGAGAGTGGTGAGACCATCAGTTCTACCACATCAGTGTGCTTTCTTCTGCCATTTCATAGTGAGCGCCAAAAGGTCTCATGGGGAAGAAATGTAACTTTCAATACAAGATTTTCTGCAGAGTGGATTTCTGTTCATCTTAGCTCTAATACCTACTGACACTGGGTGAGTGTCAGAAGCTGGGCAGAAGGGACCAGTTGTGATTGTGAGTCTGGTCTCTGGCATCACTCAAGTCAGGACTGCACTTAGGAAGCTTAGTAAGTCCTCTGTGGTAGGCATAATCAATAGGGCAAGAAACTTGTAGCTAAGTGGGATTTGGACTAGGTGTTAGAAGTAGCCTTTCCTACCTGAGGATGGTAGAGAGCTGCATTCCTAAGGGAGCTGCGGGATTTACAGTGCTGCAGGTCCCTGATCAGAGATTGGACCATTGAATCAGCCTTGTCAGTGATGATGAAGGTACTGCTGGGTGACTTCTGCAGGCTCCCTTGTACCCTGTGCACTGTGATATCAGCTCATCTGTTTTTGAAAGAGGTTGGCTCTTAGGGTGAAATGATAGCAAATCCATCACAACTCTTGCCATGTTGTTCTCTTGATGAATTACCTTTGATATTAACAATAAACATGAGCCCTGCCTTGACTTACATCCTCCAGATCTCGCTCTGCCTTTGCTGGATTGAGACAGTTCCTCCTTTTAAAAATGCACTTTCTGAGAGGTGAGAGATTTATCTGTCAGGACTAAGTTTGTCTGTCATTCTCTTGGCTACTGAGGATCTCAACAATTTGTCTTTTGTGGCCGGATTTTCAACAACACCAAATTATAAGTGGCCACAGTATTAACAGGCTAAACACAGGTGCCAAATACAGGCAGTCTTGAAAAGAGCATTTTCAAGGGTGGCCCCATGTGAATCCCTATAGGTGTGCTTATTACTGCAACCAAGAGAGCAAACTGCTCACATCTTTCACTATATCCATGTTCTTTGTAGTCCTCAGACCCTCTATGTTCTGCCACTTCTCAAGTGTAGCAACCAGACTTTGTGACTCTTGTGTTACTGGTGTTTGCTGCACTGGGTACAAATGTGACAGAGCATTGCTCATTTTTCTCCCTCTTGCTCCATCCATGCATGCATGGGCTTGGGCTCTCCTAGCTGTAGTTCTGTACAGAAAGCTCCTGTTAACTGTATCTCTCTCATGGTTCCCAATTCCCAGAATCACTCATTTCTGAGGAATAAAAATGCTTAGTCTTGAAATAATAGAGACTGCACAATTTATCCCCAGAGATTTGATCTGGCTGTGTTAAAAGGAAACTTGTTTCTATGAACTCAGTTTCCATGTCAGTTCAGTTTATTCTCTTCACCAGACTTACTGCGGTCATCAATTACTACTGTATTAGTCTTTGTATCCTTGGCAAACTTAGATTTCCTTCCATAGCACTGATATCTTTATTGGTGTCTGGATTGCAGCAGCTCTGAGAGTCTGAGGAAGGAGGACATGGGATTTCATTTTGCTGGTGAGATAGAGGAGTTGATTTATTGCTGGGGAGGGAAATAAATTACAATGCAAATAGTGAGAGGTGTGCTTGGAAGCCAGGGGTTTGTGGGGGAAGCAATGTATTCACCCAGATCCCTTTTACCCAGCACTTTAGGTCAGCAGGGCATGAGGGAGTCTTCAAACCTTGTCCTGGCTGCATGACAGCTGTAATCTCACATTTACATTTAGTATTGAATATGCCCTTGCAGTACGCAGGAGAAATAAGGTTTTGTTAAGTAAGATGCAATCTGAATGCATGTAACTTCAGAGGCATCCTGAGGGCAGGATTAATGTCCCAGCACTCTTGTACTGCAGAGTTTGATGGTAGTGGGAGTACCAGGTCTTGGCAGAGTCGTTGCTTTTCTTCCGAGCTCTCCAAACTGGAAGGACCCTTTGCTGAGTGGCAGAGCAATGGGCTGCCCCCGTGAAGCATTGCTCTGCTGATGCAGCAGGATTTGAGATATGACCTAGCTTAGGCTGCAAATCCTGGGCTTGTGGATTTGTAGGCTGGATGAAGGGACAAGCAAAGTTTGGGGTCAGGGAACTCTCCATGGCCTCTTTAGGTCTATCAGAATCCATTATGTTCATATAGACAGATTTATGGGTCTGGAGGGAGTTTGGTACTTCTCCTTGACAGCTTCTGTTTCTTCCCACTCCCCTTGACCTTTGCCAGTGCCACGAAGGTGCATTAAGGAGGTGGATGTCTTCAATCTCCTATGCTGTGAAGCAGATCGCCCCACAGCCCTGCTGGAGAAGCATGATAGGGGTTTCACTCTCCCTCCCTTCTTTTTATCATTCTCAATCACATAATCGGGCTGGTTTGCCTTAGCCAAGATCTAATCAGGAAGGATTTATTTGACTTTCAGTAAAGTCAGCTTGATGGAAACTTTAAATTGAAAGGCTTTTCCTGACACACTTGAAAATTGTTTTGGTTAAAATTGGTGTTTGGCTGCATGGTTACAGCATTAGGAGTTTTCCATCCTCCCAGGGAGAGGGAAAAATATGGGCAGCCTCTCAACGTTCTGAGCCCAGGGGCTTGGGGGCCCTGGGCCTGAAGTTGCACTGTGGGGCCATATTCCCCTTTCCATCCAGACCACACTGCCTTTGTGCAGGTGACATATAAATCCAGTCATAGCCAGGTTCAGTGTCCTTGGGACCTGGGCATCTCTGGCATTATTGAAACTGTAGGCCGAAATGGGCTACTGGTTGTCATCAAATAGGATTCAAAGAGAACAGTGGGGATGGCTGACCTCTCCTAGGGAGGGGAAGGTTGTAGGAGTTGTCTTGTTCCTAAAAGTGCCACTATCCTGAGGTCTGGAGATTAAGTCTGCTTCAGAGAGAGCAGGGCATAATGTGTGTGTATTCAGCCTCAGGCTCAGAACTGGGGTTGTTCAGTGGTGGCTATTCTACCTATCTCACTTCAAGCTTCTGCTGTGCATTAAATGCACAAGGGACGTGGTCTTTTTCTAACACACTGTGAATGCAGATGTAAGACCTGGAGTGAAATTTCAAGTCCATACTTTCCTTCCCCTTCTGGGTTCTCATAGTTCCTGTGGCTTAAGGCTATTTGACAGCTAGTCGTGGGTGAAAAGTTCCTAAGGAAGTGGATGGAGGCAATTGCTGGGTGTTGGGAGGCCAGTGAGGAAGAGGAGGTGGAGGAAGGAAGAAAGGAGGAGAAGCAACTGTCTGTCCTGTCTTTTAAATTCAGCAGCTCTAGTACAGGCAAGAAGATATTTGAGTTTTCTTTCCTGATGTGTAGGTGCTTGTTTCTAAGCCTGGAGCAGCTGACTGTCTGTGTGCCCCGTGCTCAGCAAGGGTGGGCTTTTGGCTCTGCCCTGCACAAGGTGACCTGCAAGCAGAGTGTTCATCCTTGCATTGCTCCTTGATGGCAGATTCTTCAGCGAGGTCTCCTCCCTGCACTGCCCTGACTGAAGTGCTATGTAGGAGCTGTCACCGGGAAGGTGTTTGCAGACCCTTTCTCTTGGACTCCTGTCACTTATGAAGCCACAACTGAAGTGTATCACTGCAAGAGCAGCAGTTTTTCATGCCCTGATCCCATTGGGGAAGGCAATGACAGAATAGCTGATGAACAGGACTGTTGGGCTGAGGTGATAAAAAACAGATTTGCAATGAGCCCACCTTGAACAAGCCTCATGTCTGGCTCTGGCGTGTGGGACAGGCACTGACCTGTCTTGCAGGAAGGTCTCTCTTTTTATGTGGGAACAGTTTGAGATGCTCCCCCCTACTGTTCCTTTTCAGGCTTCATTTCAGGGAAATGATCCCAGCAGGTGCTTCCAGAACCCTGGAGTTAAAAGTCTATTCAGCTATACAGGAGGCTTCATGAAGAAAAATGCCTCCCAATGCTTTCATTTCTAGACAGTCACAGTTCCCTTCAGTGAGGTGAAGCTTTCTTGTGTTGCCCTGCCTCCACCTCATATAGATGGTAAGTCAACAAGGAGAAAAAAAGCTCCTGCTAAGTAGAAAATCTTCTCTTAAAAAGAAAAAGAATATATGTGAATGTATAAAATCCTAGTAGAATTATTTCGTTTTCTAGGCTGCAATTGGTTTTGTTGTGTTGGTGCTGCTTGTGGCCTGCTTTGCAATAGTGGTTTCATTCTGCAATCTGCCAGCTGTGTACCTGCCCCTTGCTTTAACACCCAGACAGGCCCAATGTGTCCCCAGGCTAGAGCTGGTTTGAAAGACACCAGCTAAACTAATAAATACTTCTTGTGATGAGTGAAAATTTTGTTTAATTGAATCTTTGAAGGCAAAAAAGGGGGTGAAGGGCCCATTAAATGAATTATTTCAATATAGCAATCAGGTGATGCAGGCTCTTCTGTGTTTATTAAAAGGCCAAGTCAGCTCTAAGCTCAGCTGCGTGAGAACAGCCCAGAAAGCTGGCCAGTTCTTGTACTCTGCTGCTGTTTTAGGGCCAGATCTCTCTCCCTGAATAGCATTTTTAAGTAGCCATGTGAATTCTTATTAGGCATCCAAACATAGATATAAACTCATGCATTGTAAACAGAATCACCCTCCACAGAAACCGAGCAAAATGCAGTAAGTAAGGTCTTTTCTTTATCAGGTTACCCAGGCATGCTTTTTTTCAAAAAGTCCACCCACACAGAGAGACCGGGGAATGCCAAAGCTGCATGAATATTAATTATGCTAGACATGCAACAAGGGGCTACCTTGTAAAAAATAAAGTTAATAAAATATGGATATGGGCTTAATTCTGCTTAATAAGCAGCCCTGGCAATGCACATTTTAGATGTGATTTACACAGCGTGGAAATTTGGTACAATTCTTAAGAGGTGTCTGCATGCAGACTTTCAAACTCAACAGTGCTTTCCTATTGGAAGAGATTTGTTGCTATGCTGCTGTAAAATGGTGAATTAGGCCATTCATAATTATTGGCCAGAGATGGGCGTCTTTCTTTTTCCCATTCAACTACAGCAACGTGCATACACATTTTAAAGTGGTATTAAATGTAAATCTCTTCCTTAATTTTCATGTATGCATTTTCAGTAGCTCTGCAGATGAAATAGCAAAAAACCTGCGTATGTTTGTATCTGTAGTTAGCTCTGTGTGTACAGAATTAGTAAAGCAGAGATATGCCTAATGACTGAATCTACAGAACACAGCCCATGGCTTTTGAAAGCTCTATGAAAAATAAACAGGATATTCTGTTAGCAACCCTGCGGGAATTATTGCACTTCACTGAGGAAAGATGCCAATAACCTCCGTTTTGACCTAGATAGATCATTCTGTTTAGAAGGGTAAGGGAATGCGATTCTAGATCTCTTCTCTGCTCAAGTCACCAAAGCCCTGAAATTCAGCCAGGCCTTCATTTTGAACTTCAGCACTAAGGACAGCAGAGTTTATTTATCAAGAGAATGAAACCTCAGAAATGGCAGTGACTTGAAATGTTATTGGTCACTTTCCATAGTGAGTGCCTAATGCAGAGGCTCCTGTATGTTTGGGGTGGGGTGGGGATATTTAGAGAGCACAGTGAGTGCTCTGCCAACAGCCACAGGAAGTCTGAACCTCTGCCCGCTCCTCTGTGCTAGGTGGGCTCTTTCTCCACAAACTGCAGGAGGTGCCCTGGCATATCTCTCCAGTGTCATTAAAACAGTCTGTCTTGTTCATTTTATGACTCGGTGCTACTCTTGCATTCCCTTTCCATAGGGTGCACTGTGCAGTTTTGTAGACTGGGACTGAAGTGAGGAGGAAGCCTGGGGAGAAGAGGCATGGGAGAAAAATTGCTATAATAACTATATAATATAGATACAATATTATATAAAAATATGTTTTAAAATTACGTTCCTTAAGAAAAAATGCCATATTGGCCCAGTTTGCTCAAATAATTTAGCTTCCATTGGTAGTGATAAGGAATGCAGCCTGTGAGTTCCGCAGGGCTAGTTGGTTTGGAACAACCCTCAAAGAGGAGCAGCTGATACGGATGAAAATGGGAGATGCTTTGAGCCCTGTCTACCCAAACGGAAGTTGAAGGAGAGAACTTCTACTGTTAGAGATGAAAGCACATGGAGGCTTTTCTGTTTCACTTGGCAGCCCACCAAAGGTAATGTTTCACCTGTGAGAATGACAGTGCAGGAGCATGACGACAAGGTTGGCCTTCCATTCTCCAGCTCAAGACTGCTCTGGGCTTGCTTGGTTTTTATAAAGGCTTGGCTTGGGCTCTTCAGAAAGTTTTGTGGAGTTGGGGCATGATCTGACTTGTGCAGAGCAGATGTGCATGCCAGTAGTGTCACCTGGAGCTCATGGCATTGTGCCCATGTTCAGAACCAAGCCCCATGGGCTCCTTGGCCATCTATAGATAAAGACAGACCTGCATGTTGGCAAATGCAACACTACATTCAGTTTTGCAAGCTTTGGCTTAATTCAGTCACTGCAGAAGCAGGAAAGACCTGGGAGAAGCCTTTCTTCTTAGAGTTGCAGCAACTCTCTTTTCAGATCCACAAATCATCCGGGAAAAAATACTGTGACCGACTTTATCACTGATTAGGATCATTTTTAAGTGCAGAGCTGCTGCTCTGAGTTTATAGCTACACAACAAAACAAATTAGTCGCATGTCAAAATAACTGGAACTTATCTAATATGAGGTGGATAAACCAGCATTTCTTCGCCAGAGATTTGAAGACTACAGGCAAAAAAATTATCTTTATATATAGATGGAAAACCTTGTTCTTGAGAAGATAGGAGATACGCTCACATCCTTTGAAGATGAAGCTTTGGATAATTCACTGGCAGTTCAGACAGTGATTCTCTGATTGCAAACAGCTTTCTTTAGGCCATGCCTGTACCTTGTACTGCAATAATTCTTTGATGTCAAGTGAAATAATCCGATAGAGAAAATTAAAATATGAAGCATTTTAGTTACAGGAAAGGGAAGAAAAACCTTTATTGATTGGGGTGGTGAAATCTTCTCAAAAAAAGTTGGCAGCAGTTAAAAAGAGATAAACAGCCTGGAGAACCTGATTCCACCTTGTTTTGGTATGCACTGAGACTAAGAGTGAAAATCGGGAAGTAATGCCAGCGTTTAGTTAATATTTATGGACATAATGGATGGTTGTTTCAGTTGTCTTTTTTCCCCAATACATTAAAATAATTTAGAGCTGAAGTCTAGAGGTGAAGAATTTAGAAGATTTTTAGAATTTAGAGGTGAAGTAGTTAAAAAAGAGTATTTTGCTGAAGTTGGTGATTCCTAGCGGGGTGTCGCCAACTGGTTTAAATTCAGCTAGGAATATGCATCACCCCTACACCTTCAGGACTGGATTAGTCCCCTCCTGCCATTGCTACTCACCAAAGTGTAGCTGGAGCAGGTCCTCTCATCCCAGCTGAGATCCCCTCTCCCTCCACCCTGACCCCTGTGCGCTCCCCCAAGTACCTTGCTTGTTGCTTAACTAACCTAGCAGCTACCATCCCTACCTGTTACGTGAACCTGAAATTGGGAGAACATCATCCTTGTGGCAGCAACAGCAGTTACTTCTCTGGATAACCAGAGGTGTATCTGCACCTTCAGTTTTGTTCGGTACAGTTTTGTGGCTGGAGATAGGCGGGAGCCGGCCCAGAACCTGCTGATGGCGGTGTGTCGTGGGACCGCTGTAGCCGGGGGCAGCCCGGCAGTGCCCACCGCCGCTGTAGCCGCCCGCACGGTCCCCGGCCGAGGAAACGGCCCTCGGCAGAGCAGCCCTCGGTTTGCCGGGGCTGTCCCTTGTCTCTGCTTACACAAAGAAGCAGGGAAAGCCACGGAGACGCTCGGCTGCCGAGGCTGCGTGCTCGGGTACCGACAGCAGTGGCCAGGCAGGCGGCCGGGGTGGCTGTACGAGTGGCAGGCTGCTCTGCCGGGGGGTCTCGGGGAAGCCCGGCTGCCGGCGGGGACGGTGGGTTCTGCCCGGGCGGAGGGGCAGAGCAGCCGCGGAGCTGCAATTGCCTCGCTTTGCCTGCGAGATGTTTCTCATCCAAACCTCAATCACGTAGGATTGCGTAGAGGAGGGCGAGCGGGAGCAGCTGCAATTCTCCGCGAGCCCGAAATCGGGAGCCCGGCCCCTGCCCGGCCGCCGCGGGGCTGCGGGGCTCCCCGCCGCCTTGGCAGCAGCTCTGCGCAGCGTGGGCGTTCAGGGGGGCTTCCCCGGCNTCGCTCCGTCGCCGTCGGGCGGCACCGCGGAGCATCCTGAGCCCCGCACGGAGCAGCAGAGCAGCAGTGGCAGTCGCACCCCCCCGCCCTTCTCCTCCTCCACCTCCTCCCCGCCTTGCATCGCTCC